>JANIJG010013560.1:69353-116194 GCA_024611175.1 Megaceryle torquata | reverse complement strand
CTTTCCCTTTCCCTTTCCCTTTCCCTTTCCCTTTCCCTTTCCCTTTCCCTTTCCCTTTCACTTTCCCTTTCCCTTTCCCTTTCCCTTTCCCTTTCCCTTTCTCCTTTTTATCTCTTTCAGGGTGCAAAGATGAACAACAGGTATGCAGTGCTGATGAATGCAGCTTATTTTATAACAGACTTCAGAAATCAGAGAAATTCCAACAGAGCAGTAGAAAAAGGTCACATGTTTGAAATATAATATATAATATTGTTGGAGTATCAACAGGAATCATAGTCAGCAGACTCAGCACAATCTCAGAGATGGAGACATTTCTGAGAGTCATAAGAAGCCAGACACACACTTGGTGCAATCCTTTTGCCTTCAGCCAGATAGTGCGTTAGGTGAACTTAACAGTTATGCCTTTGACATACCTTCCTTTTACCTGCTGCACGGATAGAACACAGCACTGATGTTCCATCTGTTAGTTGGTTTTCTTTCACATTTCTGAATTGCCAGTTCCTTCAATGAAAAAATGGCAATATGTTTTCATTTAAAAAGTAGACTGTTTTTCCTTAAAAATCGAAAAATAACACTAAGTATAATAGTGTAGTGGATTAAACCCTTCCTTGTAGCTAACTTGTTCTTCAATGGTGTTCACTGACATTGCTCAGTCTAAGGCCATCCATAGCTTTTGATGCTAAGACATAGTCTTAAGTGGAAGTGGATTCTCAGTATTACTAGCTTCTTTCCCCACCCCCTATCAATTTTACCACTGAATATGTCATGTTCAGTAGGCCTGTTTATCACAGAAATGTGCTGTGAAATACTTTGGCTTTGTAGACAGGGAATAAAAGCATACTTTAGGCACAAACAGTGTCACACTCTCACCAACAGCTTTTCTTACACTGAACATGCTTTTCTGCTTCTCCCAGGGAGCAGCCATTCCTGACAGTCATTAGATCTGAGAACACATCCTAGGGAACTGAACTCTCAAGCATCCTACCTCTGTCAGTAGCCAATGTCAGGATGGTAAGTATGATGGCTTCCACAGAACTATCAATTATACAGTCTGGTGCATGTGTGATGCAATTTCTTTCTTGTCTCTAACTGTATGTTCTTCTAAATTTTGATGCAAAAATAAGGTCTGCATTAAATTAATTTCTTCCTGTTTCAGTGACAGTGATCACCAGTTGTATCTTGCAGTCCTTCATCTGCTTTTGTAAAGTTGTTCTGCAGGTTGTACTCATACTCGGCTCTTGATCAGGAGAGTTCCAAATTACTTCCTGTTGGATTTTACTCTGGTAACTCAAGTGATAAACTAACAAGGATATTCATGGTCTAATTTCTAGCTGTTAATGCCATTAACTATGCTACTAATTTCTGTTAATGTACTATCAGAACAGGTAGTCGTTTATACAGTCTTCTTCACACTGTTTCATTTGTCTTGGCTTTCTTCAGCAGAAACTGCAGCTATAAGTTCTGTAAATTCTCAATGTTTCCTTTCCTTATGGTTGAGTTATTTCATATCTTAGAACCTTTGTGAAGAGATAAATCTTCCTGTTTGTTTCTTTTATTTGTTTCTTTATTTGTTATTTTTTAGGGGTTTGTTTGTTTTGTTTTGTTTTCCTCAATGTTTATTTCAAATAACAGATGAGTTCATTAAAAGCATGTAGACATTTCAACAACTAAATCTCAAGGGTCCTGCTGCCAGGTTCTTGAACCTTATTATATTTCCAGGATCCCCTCCAACAGTAGTAGGGAAATTGTATATGTGATAAATAGCCCAATCCAACTTAAGTAAAGAAGGGATTCAAGCCATTCTATGATTCTGTGACATAGGAAAGAAATGGATGTAATTTTGATGTTTTAGCAGCTGATAAATGAGAAGTAGGTGTCAATGTGTATTTCAAACTGTATACAATATGGGCTATTTTACTCAAACTTACACAAACATGCATCATCTAGAGTGGTCCATACCCAGGATACAGGATGGAAGTCACATCAGAGCCTTCTGGAGCTGCATGGGCTTGATCCTCAGCCTTCCACAGCTGAGGATGCTGACATCAGACACCCTACCAGAAGAAAGTTTAGGAAGCATTGACTAAGACCAAATTGCCTGAGTCTCTGAGTATTTTAGAGGAACTTGGAACTGTTGCAGTTAGTTAAACTTCTTTCTTTTTTTTCTTTTTTCTTTTTTTTTTTGTAAGGAAGCTGACTCAGAATCAGTGAGACTTTTCCTTAAGGTAGAGCTCTTGGCTTTGGGGAGCCACTTACCCTACTCTACCTGCACACTGGTGAAGAAATAGACATTTTAAGTGAATATATAAGTAAAGATTATGAGCATTGGACATAGATGCTTAAGTATCTCTGAGGGCCTAAGACACTTTACTGTTTCTTCATGATTATTTTCAAACTTATTTCCTCTTTAAGATTATCTGACAATTACATTACTTCTCTAGATTTTTTTAACAATTATTTATTTGTAGTCCTTTTTTTGTGCATTTATCCTAGTTCTTTTGCTTCCTGATCAATATACTGCAGAAACCCTGCTCTCATCTGTAAGAGCAGACAAATGAGCCTGAAGATGAAAACAGCAGTCCTCTTCTTTTTTTTCAGTATATTATTCTTCACAGAGATTCCCACAGGGTTGGGATTATCAAATATCTGAGAATTTTGAGAATGACCCCAGGATAATTTGAATTGCATGTTTGATAACCTGAAAACAGAAATGCTATAAAAGGAAGGATAATTACAGAATCTTTGATAAAGGTCAGTCCAGGCAAAGTGAAAATTAAGTAAATCCCAAATCACATAATTTCTCCCAGAACCTCAAAATAATTTCTAGAAATCACAAGAAGGCAGGCTTTGGTGAAGTTGGGAGAAATATTTATGCTTTTAAATGGTTGTCCAAAATGAGACACAGTTCAGAACTTTAAAAAATCATCTCACTATTATTCTTTGGAGGTCTGATTCATAGATCAGTGAAAGAAATATAAAGAGTCTTTTTGATTTTAGTGGACTCCAGATTGGTCCCTGTGTGAATTGTGTGAATTGATCCCCATGTGAAACCTGTGACAACATATCAGTGCATATAGAGAAAGAGATAAGTATCCAAATGCATTCATCATACTTGAAAAACAAAAAAAAACCCAAAAAACCCTATGTTTGAGGGTATTGAAAGTCAGTACTGTGACATTTTAGACTCTAGACGTTTAGGGTCAAATCACTTTCTCTTGTCAGAGTTTCTCTACTGTAAGTTAGGTCTGGATGGTTATTTGGTAGCCAGCTCTGACTACGTTCATCTGTTCCCTATACCATTTGTGGCAGAGCCAATGCATGGTTCTGTACGCTTGTTAAATGCATTCACCCTTAATGGCATAATTCTGTGGGTTGTTGGCAAGAAACATTTTGGCTTCTATGAATCCAGTCTTGCTATGAAGATTTGCAACAGCATGTAGAGAGAGTAATTGAAAGGTTTCTTTCTTTCTACACGTCTAGACAATTCTGGCCCAAAACAAGATCTCAGTGATCCTCTCCCCTAATGTCAGTGGGAAAGCTGGGGATGGCGCAAACATAGGAAAGGCAAGACACAGAGAGGTGGGAAGCAGTACTTCTACATCATGTCTTTCTCAGTAACATTGACTTAGGCTTGCCAGTTAAAAAAGTTCATATTGAACTAGACTGGAATTAAAGTGGAGTACAGATGGTGTTATCACCCAACCCAGACTCTAAATCAGACTTACACTGATGAGTCTTCTTCTGGAAATTACTGCTGCAGTAAAAGTAATCCGGAACAGCCTGTCTATCTGTGAAACAGGCAGAGGCCTGAGAAGTCAATAAACAAGGCTCATAGGGGCCTGTGAGGGCTTCTTGCATCTGAAGGGACCTCCTACACACAGCTTAAGAATGGTAAGATGGTAGATCTGGGTACTGTAAAAGCAGTTCACAATGGAAACACCCTATGTAAATGCAGGAAATCTGGAAAAATGCCACTTATCCTTTAATTCACATTGCAGTGGCTATGTTTTCTTTGAAATGGTTGGGAACAGTTACTTTTTAACATCAGAGGTAAAATGTCATTTCTTATTGAAGTTTCTTGTCCTAGTGCATTTGATTGTCTATAGTGTTGAGCAAGACAGAATTAATCACTAGCCCTCTTCCTACCTTCTAGATTTTTTCTTCATCTGTGGTTGACTTTGATTTGTAGATTCCTTGAAGCATAGCTCATTTTGTGAGTATCCAGAAAGATCTTAATATTTTATAGATGTTACCACAAATAGCTTTTCTTCCTCCTTTGTTTTAGACGAGACTCCTCAGTTAAGTGTGGTTTAAGAGAAGGCAATGAGCTTGGGTCACTTCTTTTCTATGTCTGTATTCCAAGCCAGGACTGCCTACTGTTCTTGAGTTTCTCAGATGCTTGTAAGTCATTAGCTGTTCATATGAAACGGACATATGCTAAAATTACTGAAATGAGAAAAAAATAAGAAGTGTAAAATGAAACATACATCTGGTTGACTTTAAAAAATCATTATTATGCCTACTAGACCCAAATTCCTTGACTAAATAGCAAGGCAATTTTGACTATAGGAAGTAATTTCTTTGTAAAACATTCAAGTCTTTCCTACAGTTTTAGGTGGGGATGTGTTTGGTTTTGTTTTGGTTTTGTTTTGTTTTGTTTTCCCCAGCAGAGGAAATGTCAAGAATAGGCTACTATTTGCTTTTTTAAATGTTGCAGCCTACATACATTATAATCAGAGTATGATTCTCTTAGGAAAAAAAAAAAAAAAAAGTCTTTTCACTGTGTACCAGTTAAAAATTCAATTATATACACTAGAAAATTAGAGGTTCCCCTTTGGCTGGATATAGATGACCACAATTGCAGACCATGTAAACACTTCCTAACCTTTCTGTACTAACCCAGTTCCTGTTTATTCCAAATTTCACAAGTGAACCCTGTCAAGGACTGTAAAAAGGATTATCAAGACCACCAAGATAAACTTTATATGTGTGTGAAATATGGGTTAAACTAATAAAAAGCAGTAATACCTTTTAGTCTATTTGTAATCAGAGGGATGAAGTAATAAAGGATTTTGTGTATGTGCAAGATAGCCGTATTCAGCTTAATATAATATGTTTATCATTGCTCCACTTCTGGAAATCATCTCTCTGCAGGATGGTACTTAAAGAGATGCTTAATTTGAAGTGAGTGTTTCTTCTTGTGAAATCAGTGAACATAATATGCATGTTCATAAAGTCAGTCATGATATTAGGTGGTAGTCTGGAAGTGCGAACCTAAGCATTTTCCCCAGTCAAGCCCAAGCTAGTGTTTAACAGAAGAAATGCTTTCATCACTGATTTCTAGGAAGAAATAATGGTTTTTATTAGATTAACTGTTCAAGTTTGACAGAACTTTCAGCCAAAAAGAGCTTCCTTGTCCCAAACCTAACTTGTTCTTTAAATAATATAGTAAATAAACAAACTTTGTTGCTGGGATAAAAATAGCAGTGAGGCCTATTCCTGTTTTTCTTATACAACAAGCCTAGTTCCTAATGTGCTACCTCTTGAGACAAGACTCCAGAGAAGAAAACCAATTTTTCTGCACACATTCTCAACTAAGTGTTATCCAGGTGTTCCTCAGATGACCCAGAAAGCAAGCATTATATTATTGTTTTGTTACACTCCATTAAACTTGATTTCTGAGCCAATCAGAGATAATGTGTGTGGGCTTCATATCTGGTGCTCCTAAATCTCATCATTTAGTATATACACTGAACCTTTCTATTAGGATATTTTACACAATGAACAAAAGAATGCCATTTGGAAAAGCATAAGAACCTATTTCTACTCTATGCTATTCCATCCTCTCTTATCTAGCCACTTTATCCACATGGATTTCTTCCAGAAGATAAATCTTTCAATTAGGATTACTTTATGAGCTGCAGCTCTTGTACTGTGAGGTGTATATAAAAATTTCAAGACAAGTTTTGTTCTTTTGATTTTGTTAAACAGTACAAAAGCTTAAAAAGTAAGAAACCTTAGATGTCCATTCACTTGAGTTACAAAAACGTATTGTAATTGTTTTCCATTCAGCATAAGTGAACAAGGTTACTCTGTGTATTATCCTAAATATATAGAAAGGCTCAGATATTAGATCAATTTAACTATGTCAGTAAAAAGAGGTAAGACTGGACATAAATGTCTTCAATCAATTGATGATATATCTTGTTAATTTATTTATTAATTACATTGATATATAATGATACATAATGGATGCTTTTTTAAAAAGTTCTGTGAACAATTGTCATAGTGAATCTGCCTTAATGGAGCTTAAATTTAAGGCTTGTTACTGCTTACAAACAGGGATATATACTTTCTTCACCTTTCTTCCAGAATTTTCCCTCCTTTCTCTCAGACAGCTTTTTTTCTGATACTTCCAAAGTTTCTTTTCATTGTTGTTAACCAAGAGGTAGTTACTACAGCTGGATAACAGTAATAGTTTCCATTCCATTAGGAATTCACTTATTTTTATTTTGAAAACTCTTCATCTTCATGTATTTAATATAAAAAGGAAACTCTACAAAATCCAAGCTACCAAGCCTATCTGTAAATACTTATATATATTTTATACATCCCATACATATCTAAATTTAAATATGTTATTTCAACTAAGTCTGATATAAAATGCACCTCTTTGCACTTCTACAGCATTGCACGTGAATTTGTTATTTCTAGTTGAGTGTCAGGTGGGCTGTGGTGGCTCGCCAGGCAATAGCGACCACAATGCACCAGCAAGCCTACAGTCTTCATCATCCACGCCGATCTTCAGGACCTCTAACAAAGTCTCGTGGGGCAACAAGGTGTTCAGAAATCCACATTTCCCTTTGTGTAGTTATTCAAGGTCTGAGTTAGTTCCATTAATATGAGAGGCGCAACTGACAGTCAAATCCTCTGAGATTATGGGCTCAGTGCAAAAAAAAGGTGTCCATAAAAGCCTGTGTGTCTCATCTGTCAGCCTAGCTGTGGGATAGTAGGAGTGAATTCAGAAGTGTTTCTACAAAGAAAAAACCTAACCAAACAAAAAATGGAGGAAATTATGAGGAAATATATTTTACTTACTCTCGAATAAGTTGTTAAAAGTGTAAAAGTAGTTTCTTTTAATATTGTGGTCAAAAAAATGAATCACCTAAAAGCTATAAACAGGAGAAAAAATGAACCTTGAAAAGAAGTATTCATGTTATACTCTAATATGAATTTACTCAGGCATAAATGAACATGGGGATTTCTGTTTGCAATTAAACAAATTTTTTAGCTATCTTAAAGTTTGACTATTATAAATCTCACAGAATTTGTTCTCAGACTATATTTGTTGCATGTTGAAAACTACTTTTTGGGGTTCCATTTTAGTACAAAAGCTTTTGCTTGAAACAAAAAACCTCAGTAATAACTAAAGATCAAATTGTCTATCTGTCCAAAGTGAGAGCGTATTTCCTACAATGGGATGACATAATTCTGACATTTTATGAAATCTTACTGGACTGAAACAAGGTGAGCTAGATGAAACCATACTGTGTATATTTCATGCCATTATAGTCTTATCTCTGTTAACTATATTTTTCCTTCCACCTTCTTTTCCAAATTTGTATATTTTGTAACTCATCTTAGTAATAAAAAGTTCATTCTTGAGCCTTGTTTGCTTTTTCAAATCAGATCCTGCAGAAATTCTTATTGATGTCAGTGGAATGAGACTCAAGTACATCTATTTGTGCTCAGAGCTAACATGACAAATATCCAATCTAAACATGCGACTGTTGTCTTTATTTTACCCCTTTTCATTTCCAGATTGTATACAAAAGGTGTCATATAGATGAGTAATTTCAAAATCGTTGATGTAAAATGGTATTTAAGTGATGATGAAGGAAAAAAGAAAGATATTTCACTGATAGTCTTTAATGAAAAACAAACATATCAGGTGCTTACATCAGTAGAGAAGATATATTAATTTTTATTGCTTTGCACACCATAGTCATATCTTACCCAAATCACAGAATTACAGAATCAGAGAATATTAAGGGTTGGAAGGGACTTCAAAGGTCATCTAGTCTTAATACATTCTAGTTGCTCTCTCACATAAAGAGCAACTCTACCACCTCACCTTGTTGGCCTGTCTTTCCTAAAAATTTAGTGGAAAATTATTATGAAGGCATTCAACAAATATATTGATGAGGTATATTCAACTGCACAAAAAATAGAATGTGGCTAGTCAGGTGCAGTATGTCTTCAGACTTGAAAGCAATTAGAAAAGTTGTTAAACTACATACAGAGCATGAGAATTAGTTTCTTATATGCACTTTCTAAACTTGGTCATTTTATATGTCTAAAATAAAATTATATCTGGGCATACATGGCAGTCTTTTCTAAACAGACAGTATGTACAAAAATAAAATGAAAATTTAAATTTATCTCCTGGAAAATAAAAGGACAAACACCATTCTCACTGTTATGAAAATAAAACCAGAAAAATAGGAATCGTCCATCTTTAATTTGGACAATATAATTTTTTTTTTTACTTCATAAATAACACAGAGAAGTGAGCTCAGCCTTTATAATTAGTGCTACATCACTGACCACTGTCTGCTTTTTTCTCCCTAATCTTAAACTGGAAGGAATTCTGGAAGCATAGATTAAAGAGAGGCAGGAAATTACTCTGATCTTTAGCTGAAGAGTACAAGAGTGGGCTTCTTTATTCAAGGCTCCCTGCTGAGAGAACCCACCCAGCAGCCCCCTCTCCTTCAGGTGACCATCCCCACTCTGAGAGTCAGCTCTGATCCACTGTCTGGGTAAGTGATACAGCATCTGAGCCAAGTACCATGTCCTGAAGTGCTTTGAATGTAAAAAAAAAAATAATTCTGAAGCTTTACTCATAATTCAGTAACTGGACAGGATGCATTAGTTTATTGATTTCATACATAGAGCAATAACTACTACCTGCTCCTTCACAAATGCCTTAATGAGTTGTTCTATGATCAGTTTTTGAACCTACATGTAGACTTCCTCTTTGGTTACCTATCATAGCACATTTTTTGTCTTTGCCCTTCAGCAATCTTAATTGCCGCTTTCTTGACCTGTGCCTTTGCTCTCACTGGAGGCATGCAGTTGGATTTGCTCTGTACAGAAACTCACATGCACGTGTAAGGGTGGTGGAGCATATATGTGGTGTATACATACTTTATATATATCTGTCTGTGCATGTGCATGTTTGTATGATGAACATATATCGTGTATATGTACTCATTTTGTGCTGGTACACACCTGGATCTCACCATTGTGTGTATCTTAGATTAGTGAGGGCATATACTCAGCCAGGACGAGACATAACCTGAGGAGATATAACAAGTAATTCTATGAAAACCATTAAGTAATCAAATCTAGAGACAAATTACGTCAGCACAGTATTTTTTTTTTTTTAGCGTGTTCAGGGGTGTTGGTAAATGCACAAGAGAACAAAACCTTCTAGTCACTGCTTCTGCTGAATGATTTCCCATCCATTTCTCCATTTTAACAAAGCTGAACCAATACATTTCTTGGGCTTCAGACTCTTGAAACAAGCAGATGTTACACCATTTCAGTTACAGACAAATACATGCTTTTCTCTTTAGCTCAGTCCTCCTAATCAACAAATACCAGTTCATCTGCTTGCAAGTCCAAGTCCCTTGCAAGAAAAACTCAGCCAGCTGTCTGTCACACTGGCTGAATCCTCTACACAAAAAAGAGACTACTTTCAACAGCTCATTAAAAACATTTGCTCAAGGATGACATATGATTTTAATTAATAATGTATCTAATGATATTTCTATGTAGAATTTAATATAGTAATTGATGGTGTTTGCAATTGCAGACCGAGTAATAATCTGTGTACACCACCTGTGCCATAATGATATCTGGTTTTCAGCTGACACAGATTAAGTCAATTTGCACCAACCACTGAAAAGCTGTTTCAATGCAGTGCTCACATGAATCCCAACAAAGTCTGGAATGTTCAATTCTAGATAAAGGTCAACTCATATGTTGACATAAATGCCTATATTTTTTTTTTTTCTTTTAGGAGTTAAATATATCTTCCATTGGCAAAGTAGCCATGCATACCAGCTCTCCATCATCAACAATGTTTGGTGTCAGCTGCTTCAGTGGTAGAAACAAAAAAAAAAACCTCAGAAAAGTCATTACAAGATATTCTTTGTCCTGGGAAAGTTTTATTTTAATGTCCCATAGTTAGAGGTTGACTACTTCCCTCAAGTATGATGCCATACTTGCTTTCCAAAACTTTTTTTTAGATTTTATTTTTGGACACCTACTCTTAGAAAGTTGTAGCTATCAGTCTAACCTTAGTGACAGAACCACTGAAAGTGGCTTCAAATAATAGACCTGGTTCTTCCTCACTGGTGACTAGATGCTAGGAATATATGAATGAGGCATTTAATTAAAGAAAATTCAGTCTTGAAGTTCCAGTACCAACAATTTAGCTAATGCAACCAGAAAATTAGGGACAGATTCTGGCCTTCAAAATGCAGGATTTTGTTCACTGTCTTTTTCCTTCACCCACATAGTGTACAGATCTAGTTTGCAAACAATTTTAAAAAGGATTTCTTCTGTGATTTCAGCTTGTAAGGATAAAAAGAGTTTTTCAATGAACAAAACATATATCATTCTAATCCCTCTGCATAGACTTACCTGCTTGGTGCTGTAGAAAAAATCCAATGCAACAATTTCTGTTTAGAGTGGGATAGGATGTTACATCAGTCATATTCACTGGATTAGGTTAGTTACTCCTTCCCTAGTTTGTATTTATCCCACCAGACTTCAGATTCTGTTCAGTGCCTGAATCAGGTGCCAGTAGCTCTACTGTGTTTAGAGCTTAGGAACAGGAATTTCCAAGTCCCACTTAAGTTAGTAGAAAGGCCAGCCTCATCAGACAGGAGTCTCCATCAGTTACATATGGATAGAGCCCTAGATGATTGCGCAGCAAAAAGTCACTTGTATCTTTTAGCAGCCCATACAAAGAAAAACTATAATTATAGGAGGTTTACAGGAAGAAATACTCATCAATGGGAGACCTAAAAGTCTAAGGACATGTGTAGAAAGATCAGAGAAAGTGGGACACATGTAGATGTAAGTATGCAGTAAATTTAACATTTTAATGTTACCATTGCTGTTGCTTATAAACTGTAGATGTAGATTTCTATCAGTATGATCACTATGAGAGAATATAAAATTATGCCAACATCAGGAAGCTGATTCAGGAGGCCTCAGGTCAATCAAGTGATGTCCCAGAGGCTGAAGGGAAAGCTGGCATTGTAATTTTTTAGAGGACTTCTTGAAGAAGAAAGATTTGCTATCTATTAGTGGAGAGCAATGAGGACAGTAACGCCTTTTAAGGCACTGTGGATCACATCATAAGTTGCCTAGAGCAAAATATGTGAAGAATAAATTGTCCCACTCCTCCCTTTTTCTCCTGCCCAATCCAGATGTCTACCTATCTATGTTGTTTTCACTTTTTTTTCCCTGTCATCTTCACGCCCCAGTCCCTGGCTACCTATATTTTTGAAGTCCATCTACACATCTGATGGCTACCATTTGTCCTCTTCCTTTGAGACATGAAAAGCCTTAAGAATGATGAGCATCATACCAACTAAAAACAAATATCCCTTATGAAGGGCCCTTTTAGTAATGTTATCCATAAGAATCCACAGCAAATGTTCCAGGAGAAACTCATCTCACAATTTCCTGGCTGTGTCAAAAATCTCCCAACTGCTACTTCAGTAAATGGAGCATTTTGCCTTTAATATATTATTTTGTGTGTAGGGATGGAAAAATGTTGGTCATTCTTTAAATTCTTTCACTGAATTTCCATAGTAAATTAATCTAGCCACTCAAGGAAAAAAAAAAATAAATAGTAAGCAGGAAGTAATTTTTCTTCCTTTGTGATTACATATGGTTGGTCTTCTATTAAAAGGGAAGAGATAGAAGTATAAATTGACCTAAGTGCATCTGTTATTTTCTTTACACATACTATTGCTCTGTTTTGTGCTCATTTTGGTAATGTTCCCAAAATCATTTCAGGGAAAACTGTAAAGTAAAACATGTCTTTACAACCTGTGTATGTTGATTCTAGGGAGATGGGTGAAGGACACACTTTGTTTTGAAAACTTATTAACATGCTTGTATTCCTGATGTATCTCCGATGTAATTAGAACTTACTTTCTCTGGTAGCATTATCCCATTGTTAATTTGCACTGTGAATAGATTATTATTTGTGCTAATTTTATCACCATTTCACTCAGTTATAACTCAGCATATATTCCATACTATTCCCTGGGGAGAGCATCTGTTATTACACCATTGTCTAGTGATCAAGAAAATAACAACAACAAAAAAAAAGAAATGGGAGACAACCAATTCTTTGTGGCTTTTTCTTTTTTTCCTTTTTTTTTAAATCAACAGTAAAAGAAGAAAATACAAAAAACTTGGCACTGAAAACTGAGATTTTAAATTTCCTATTTGTTAGGGGAAACAGGAACTATCATAAAAAATTAAGGAGTTATTTTTCTCTGCAGAAACAATTATAAAATTTCAACCATCTTTATTCATCGTTCCTCCACTTTTCAGAAAGAACATATGGAAGTTGTTAGTTTCTATGTAATATGAAAAAAAATATAAGCTTTCATTTATGATAAATAAACAATATTTCTCTCTGCTTTTACTTCTTCTGTAATTCTGCTCCTCTTGAGCCTGTCCAAAGCCAGTTATTCATATTCAACAAAATATAATTTTTATATTTTATGAACAGGAGATTTTGGGGTCTAGAGAATAAGTCTTATGAGGAGTAGTTGAGGCAACTGGGGCTATTTAACCTGGAGAAAAGGAGTCTGAGGGGAGACCTTACTGATCTCTACAACTCCCTGAAAGGTTGTGGCAAGGTGAGGGTCGGCCTGTTCTCCCAGATAACAAGGGGTAGGACGAGGGGAAAGGGCCTTAAGTTCTGCCAAGGGAGCTTTAGGTTGGACATTAGGAAGACTTTTTTCACTGAAAGAGTTCTCAGGTAGTGGAACAGGCTGCCCAAGAAGCGGCTGAATCCCTGGATGTGTTTAAAAATTATGTAGATATGGTGTTTCAGTATGTAGTTTAGCAGTGGACATGTAGAGTAGGGTTAATGGTTTCACTTTATGATCTTGAAGGTCTTTTTCAAACTAGATGATTCTATGATTCTATTTTTTTGTCATAAGAAAATGCAAAACATGTGAAGGAAAACACTTCTCTTTTATCTGTCAATCTTAAAAATAAAATAGGTTCCAAAACAACGTATTTATTCCTCATTTTTCTCCCTCTTCCCCCAAATAATGGAAGACTAAAAGAAGCCTTCTCTAGAATATGTATTTTGTTGAACTTCTGTATATTTTAATAAAGGTTGATCTTGATCAATCAATTTTAAAGCATATATTGACATGAGAATGCCTTGCATAATATTTATTAAAGAGAACATTTTTATCAAAGATTGACAAACAGCTTTGTCAAAGCAATCTGGGGCATATCAGCATTTTCCCTCACAACTCTTCTAAAGTACAAAATAAAAAAGAACAGATTCCTTCAAAAGTCACCCATTTGGTATGCAGGACAATGTTGGGTTTCTTTTCTCTGTTTCATCAGATCCCATTCTTTTCCTTGCAGTATTTTCTCCAAGGATAGAAGAATGCAAGTCAGAACTCATTCTTGCACCCCTGATATATAAAAAAAGATGTACTAGTTCTATCAGTATAATACTGTGCCACTACATCACCTTTATACAATGACTAACTAGGGTATTTTCTACATCTTTTCTAGATCTCTCTGAACAGGTAATAGATAATTACCACATTATCTTCAAGCTTTTTAATGTCTTTATCAAAGAAAAGTACAGAAGGTTAATATATCGCTCTGCTTTTTACTATTCTATACTCTTTTTCTCAGTGAACTGTCATTCCAATTCATGGTTTGAGGCTTCTAGGCAGAAAAAAATAAGCTCATTCAAAGCTCAAACATAATGGAGTAATCAGAAAGCAAAAGCTAATGGTTAAATCTAAAGCCACTTATTTTGTTCCCCTAAGCAATACTGCAGGCTCAGATGCATTAACCAAGGTTAAATCAAACAGTCATGATGTCTGTATGTTCAATTATGCATAGCCTGAGCCAGAGACTCAGTCTGAGCCAATCTTCCACAAAGTTATGCCAGTTTACACCTGTCAGAATCTGGTCATGTCTCAACCTAAATCTGCCCGAATCTTTTTCTTTTGTGCACAGCTACAAACCATGTAATAAAAAAAACCTTAATGCCTGAATGATATGGTGATCCAAAGATCGTAATTTTTTGTTTTCTTAAAATACCTTGAATGTGATTTTTATAGTATTTTATTTTACATTTTAAACCTATCTTTTGCAAGCCTTTAGTTCCCACATATTCTCATGTTGTCTGAAAAAGTGGGCTACTTTTATTCAGGAGAAGTTCATATACTATATTTTTAATGTCATTCTTACCAACAAATTATTCACCATATTATTAAAATAAGCACATAAATCTGTTTGTATGAGATAAAATAATTAGCACTCTTATTTTTCTAGAAATTTGCCCACTCCAATGAACTGAATAACAGACAAGCTCATGTCATGAAAGAGAACACTGAGATGTCAATTCTGACATCAAAAATAAAAAAAACCCCAACAAACTATGCTTTCTTCCTTCAGGAATGGCAAGGTCTGCTTAGTTTTGGTCATATAAGAATGTTGCCATTTCTACTAATTCTTTTCAAAATGCAATACAGGCAGCACATGGAAGAGGACTAGAAGTGCTGAGGTGTAGGAACAGAGCAGGAGTGGAATGAGAGTTGTGCCAAACGTGTTTTGCCTGACTCTAGAAGTAAGCAAATGCAGATAAATGTGGGATTTTGAGGACCACTAGGGTGACTGTGCTTGGTCTTTCTCAGTAGAGTGAAGCCTTTGGCCTTACTGTCTTCAAAGTGAGAGTGACAGTGGGAGACCTGCACCTTTTACTGATGTTCTGTCCTGGCCCTCTTTTCAAGGACGTGTATGGGAAAGGTGCCCTGGTACTAAAACATCTCTGGTCAGTCTTGCTGATGTGTCTACCATGATGCAAACCAAAACTTATTTTTTCAGAAATGTTAATTATATTCAGATTATGCACTGTTACACACTGCCTAGGAACTGAGTGTCTTCAATGTAAAACTGAAGTGATAGAAAGTGTGATCTGTAGGTGCCACAGAACTGATAGAGAAAGGATATTGTATAGATGTGTTAGTGAGCTGATCTCAGTACGTTAATCAGAAGGATATAGAGATATTAAGGAAGAAAATTGAAAGACTATACTAATGTTAATACGGGTGAAGTAGCAAAGGATGAAATCCATATCCCATGCCTTGATAATCAACAAGAGAGGAAATATATTCTATCAACTCCCACTTCCTACCTTACTTTTTTACTTCTTTAGTAGTTCATGATCTTCACACTGCTGTGCTTGACGACACAAACCTCTGTTTCACTTCAGACTCAAGTTTTTTTGCACATCCTGAGTCCTGACCCATTTTTAGCAGATGAAAGATAAATTTTGGTAAAATAAGGACAGCAGAAAGTTTTGGTACACATGAACAATCTGCTGTAGATACAAACTGTAGTTAAGTCCTGTATCACGAACAAACTGAAACTATTATGTTGACAGATTCTGTCACAGAAACAGGCATGATTCAGATGTTTTCCAGTTTGGCATTCTTTCCAGGGCACACAGTAAATGTCCATAGCTGTACTCTGACTGTTCTGCTCTGCAACCCAGTGTGCTGTTGCCCTTTCTGCACTGGCAGTAGTGCCACACTTTCCACATGAGCACTAGCAGTGTGCAGCAAGGCCAATAACTCACAGTCAACCCCCATTTTCTTTGGAAAAGCTCTCTACCTGTGTGGAATACAATACGCATCATCATTATCAAAGTCAGTGAAATTAAAATGATTCTGATTTGTCTCAGTTTTCTGACAGGCCCATTGTAACTGGCAAAAGTTAAAGCAGTTTTTTACCTGCCCCACTGAAATGAGTACTCAAATGAGTTAGACAATATTAAAAATGTAAACAATAATAACAAATGTTAAATAACAACATATGTAAAGGAAAAGGAATTGTGTTTGTGTAATGACTTTGTATGTTGAAGTCATGCCTTATATGTTTTATGTGCATAGGCTTAAAAAGGTATCATTGCATGACATCACAGAAGAACCTTTTGCTGTGAATGTTTGGCAGGTGATTTTTTTCTGTGATTTTTTGCTGTGATTTTTTCTGTTGTGAATTTTGCTGTGAATGTTTCCTGAGGCCAGGCTGTCATCAGAAGAGTGGCATCGGAAAAGTGGTAATGCTAAAAAAGAATACAGAAACACTGAGAAGAACCTGAAGAGTAATGGATATTAAACAGAAGTACTTTAATCCAGAGATAACTGTGAAAATGAAGGATAACTCAGAGTATCACAAGCATCCAAAATAACTGATTTCTTAATTGTTTTGAACTGTAATTAGACTGATAATTTTCTGAATTTTAAAAGTTTCATAGAGACAATTTCATATGCCAAGCTCATATATTAGAAAAGCAATATAAATTTTCTAAATATAACAATGAAAATGTCAGTTAATATGCTTGTATATAGTAATAGAATGTGTTCAATATGCACAAATAACTGTTAAAAGACACTGATTATGTCTCAGGTCTATCTCAAAGAACACCATCTTCTTGCAAAAGAGAAACTGCTTTTTCACTGAAATCAAGAGAAACAGGAGAAACATTTTACTATAATAATCATTTCATCCTTACTAAGAGAAGGAGCAATAAGTTGTATTTATTGTCGCTCACTGTTGCTGCTTCACCCAAAACAGTTTGGCAAAAAATACATATTCCTTGATTTATAGCCTGACAGTTTACAAGCTGTTGTGTAGTTAGGTTTTTGTGGTTTTGCACTGATGTATTTAAACAAGTAGCTGTGTCATAACTGATACTCCAGCAAATGCAGATTGTTTCTGTTTGTTTGTTTATTTTTTTTACATTATAAATTAGGCTTCATATAATCCTACCTTTGTGTCGTCAGCTCTATATCAGACAGTCGCAGAAAATAATGTAGCATTCAGTGCCACAGTTTGCACTGAGGATTACTGCTTTCAGCATCCAGGGACAAAAAAATCATTGAATGGAACTTCTCTTCACAATTTACTTTTTGTCTGGGGGAGGGTGACTGCACCCACTTGTGTTTAAAATTCTGAAATGGGCACCTAAAGTCAAGATAGAAATAGAAAAGTGTTACATCATCTAAACAAATACCATATGCTTTCTAAAACAAACAAACAAAAAAGTGTTTGGTTTTATCTACTGAACTTTTGCTTCTAATAATAGCTGTTGCTATGGCATTATGTCTGTAATAAAGAAAAAGAGATGGAAATAAGAACAGAAACAAAGAAAGAGAGGAGAGGAGCAAAATAGAGAAAAAAGAAAAAAAAAGAAACAGAAAAATAAAAAGAAAAAAGAAAAAAGAAAAAGAAAAAAGGAAAATGAAAAGGAAAAGGAAAAGGAAAAAAAGTAAAGAAAAAGGAAATGAAAGAGAAAGAGGAAAAGGAAAAGAAATGGGAAAAAGAAAAAAAATGAAAGACAAGAAAAAAGAAAGAGAAAAAGAGAAAAATAATAATAACGAAAGAAAAAAATATTTGTAAATGTTTTAAGACATGCAGTTTATGCAGTAGTGAATGGTTCTTTATACATTATATTTATGGGGTATTTGGTTTGTTTTGTGATTTTGTTCAACTTTTAAGGAGTGCCGTTAATGTGATTAATTAGCAAGAATTTATTGACTAGAAAATCTGCACAGCCAAACATATATGATTTTTTAAATTTATTTTTTCAGGTGAAACTATAAACCCAGGGTCCTAATTAAGCCCTGCTGTTTCCTGAGATTTTGTGTGCACTACACTGGGAAGGAAAGTTACATGGAACTTTACTTGATCATGGAAGAAAAACCTGGAGAGTAAATTCAAGCATTCTATTCAGTTCTCAAATATAGTCTTCACTCGAGGGCTACACTGAATTTATGCCCATGTTAAACATTAAAGCTCTGTTATGGGGCCAAAGAAGGGGAAAACTCAAATCAGCTCAAACATCATGAGGGTAGAACTTCAGCACCACTGCAGCAGACACCACCACTAGCATTACTTGATTTGCCCTGAAATACAGTGATTGATCACAGAGTTTGCTATTATAATGTTCTATTACATGCATTCTTTTCCAATCACTTTTCTAAATTGGGAAGCTCATTTCCTGTAATACAAAACAATTTGTAATAAGCATAGGGTATTTTAAAAGAGATTTAAAGCTTTGAAATTTGCTTTGCATGGAGCTTGTGGGTAGCTATAGATGTAACTATACTCCACTGAGATCTTGACCCACTTGAAAAAGTTCTTTAGAAAAAAGGGGGTCTGGAGTGTGGGGAGGTGTGGTAGCATAATCACTGATTACACAGATTTCTAACAGAATCTGGATTTCTGTCTCCTGTGAGGTAGCTGCATAGTTAAGAACTCAAATGTGCAAGTACAAACTTACACACTTGAAAGCTGTTAAAAGTACTACCACTTTAACACAGTGGCATAAATTACCATGAAATCCACAGAGAAATATAAGCAGAGTTGCTAGAAATATACAGGAGATTTTTTAGGTCATTCAGGAAGAAACTACTAGGCTTGCTGTTAGGAAAGGGTGTGAATTCAATTCACATGTTTGCTTATAACAAAACCAGTGTCAAAATTTTTAAATAGACTTTTTAATGCAAATGGTAAAATATTCCTGTTGACATTTTGGGTTGTAAATCCTGTCTCAGTTATTTTTCACTCAGAAAAAGGAGTCTGGATGAAATTAAACTGAGTACATGCAAATGTACTTTTGTATAAGCTATTCTACAGCTGAATCCCTGTCTCTTAAATAGTTTGAGTTAAAAAAGTCTCACGGTATCTGTCATTTGCAAGTCATCGCCTTTATTATTCCCCTTGCTCCATACATAGCATATTTTGGGAAACTGTAAATTATTTCCATTTTCCTTCCTGTGATTATTTCCATTTTCTCTCTTCTACATCTAACCTCTAGGTGCAGATCAAGTCCAGGATGCAGCTTTTGGCTTGAAAATCAACAGTCTGAACATTTCATGTAGATATCCAGCCCCTTCCTTTTAGTTTTTTCTTAGAACATTATACCTGACGCAACTTAATATGATCCAGGCAGGTGCATTTCCTCTAAAATGGGCCTTGAACCAAGGCACTTGGGCTCACAGACATGTTCATATTCCTCTTTAGGCACCAATGTAAGCACCAAAAATCCCACCCCTTGACATTTCAAGTGTCACACGCAAAATGCTGCCATCTTCTTTTAGCTTGGAGAATGGGGAGTTGTATAAGATCACATCTCTGAACAATAGTGCTGTGACAGCCAAACACCCTCCTCCACAATGGAGTGCCTTGACAAAAATCTTTGCTGACCCCCTTCAACACAGTCAAACTTGCTTTGTCATGGTAGCTGTGTCAACGAAAGACCCATTCAAATGAATTAAACATTAGGACGTACCTAGTCTGTCTAGCTGCACTAGAGGACATATAAGCTGCTTTTGCTGGATGCAGTATACATATCAGAGGCAGAAACATTAAAGAAATTATTTTTAACTGTGTGCTTCAAATGTCTTCAGCTGTTCATATCAGTAAGTCTTTGAATAGTGAGCCTTTGTAATGAGACTGAAAGGTATCTAAAATAGCAAAGACCCTATAGGAACAAAATCTGACTTTTAAATATCTTCCCCATTGCCTTGTCCTCCAAAAGCCTTAAAGGACTGCAAAGGATGGGTTTTGCTTAGGTTTTCCCCCCTTTTCAGCAGGTTTTAGGCCTCGGGCTATTGGTATCCAAGTAGTTAAAACTACATCAGCACTAATAGCTATGAGCTCATCTTGTATAAGCACATTTTTAGTTAAACACCGCAATCTTGGAAAAAAATGTTAGCGTGCTTAAATAGCCTGGCTCAGAATAGCTCACAATATGACGCATACCACAGGAAATAAAGTGGTATGAGGCACCTACAAAATATTTTTCAAACAAGTCATTGAAGCTGTAAGCCCTATGCCTCAGCTTTAGGAAGTCACTTATTAAGAATCAACACCAGCCGTGCCAAGCTAAGCTCTTGCTCTTGGTGATTTTCCAATTGAATATTCAGGGCCCTGTCTCGGTCTTGTTTTCAGGGAAGTACATGCCTGGAATGTTAGCAAGCTATTTGCTGGAAAAAATGCCCACAACAGGCCCAATGTTGATCACATTAATGCGTTTGAGTGGGTATAGAGTGCAAATGATTGAAAGTGCTTCCAGATCTTGGTTGCTGGGGACAAAGCAGGCTCTGTTCTCTGATCTGATGGTCATTTTTTTCAGCGGAGGATGTGGTGCAGGAAGAGGGAACAGTGCCAATCTCTGTCTAATGGCTCCAAACAGGGCCTGGGCCTAGCTCTTTGGATGCTGATGAGTGGGAAATGAAACACAGATGGGTCAGATGGGTAAGGAGAGGGGGGATTACAGGTCAGGCCAAGGAGTTGGAATAAATTAAGTGCTTATGAGGTACAGAATGGCACATTGTTAAAGTAAATGGACAGGGAAAACATTTCGGCATTGTTAGGCACAGTGAGGCAGTCTTCTCAGACCACTTTCGCACATCACATCCTCATTGGGATTACCGCAGGTTTGATATATGAATTACTTTCTATAACACAGGCACTGCAAGGCTGCAGCGTTCAGTAGTACTGAAGAGGAGCCAATTTTCCAGTAAACACTTCAGATGTCAGTTATTGGGAGAAATACAGTGGTTTGTGCTCGTGATCATAAGATAGTTTCCTAACTCCCTAGAGATTTGTGACAAAAGGGTAAGTAACCATGTATGAATACTCTGGGGAGTTCAAATGACAAAAGGACTATTTCATGCATTCTCAAAATGCTGAGTCCATACTTGGTTTTATTCTTTCAAAATCTTTGAATCTACATGGTAGAAAAGGATTTGGCTTAAAGAAATAGTCCAAAAGGATTCTAGTTAAGAAACAAAACTGGAGGATTTTCCTGTAAATATACATCAGCAATTTTACAGTCTCTACTGAAAAAATCCCAAACATGCTGATAAAAAGAAATGTTTTTATTAAATAATATGCACAGAGGTTCACTGCAGTTATTTCTGACATCTCTATTCCATACAAAATAAACAAAAATGCATTCTTAAATGTTCTGTTTATCTGTACATCTGTAGTATTACTGATTTGAAAACAATCACATTAATAAAACTTGAAAAAGAAAACTGTGCCTGTGAATTCAAACTAAGTTTATGAGGAGTCTCAACAGCTCTTTTCTTCAGTCCTCAAATCCAGGTTCTTTCTTGAGTATTTATCCCTCCTGCAAATATTTTGATAGGTAAAATAAATCCTGGTCCTTCCACACAGCATGGTTAAAGAGCAAGTGAGAGTCATCACAATACGGTACAGGCATGTATCAAAATTGAGATCAAAGCTCAGAAATGTCAATATTAGTGACAGAATGGCTAAAAGAAGCCCTGAATGACAGGCAACAAATGTCCTAAGTCCTTTTTAGCACAGAAAGTAATTTTTTTCTTGCGCAGCAGTGCTGGCTGGGATGAGTATCTTCTTCTCTTCCATCAGCTACTGCAGCTTTCATATTGTGACTCACCTGAGGTTATGCCCATTGGTAAAATCTCTGAATTTCCCACTGTGCTGCTTCTTTTCCTGCCTTCCTTATTCCCAGCTGACAGAACCATAGACCCATGTACTACATGTGCTGATAAGCCAGACAGAAGACACACGTGGCTTGGGCAGCTGGCACACCAGAGCAGATAGTGTGGAGTTCACTTCACAGCTTTTCTATGTGGAGGCACTGAAGGGAGAGGAAAAAATTAGACCACCTGGAATGTTTAACCCCTAATCATATTTTGATCATTGCAAAACTTGAAATAATGTTATTTTTAAGACAATACTTTATTGAATTTCATTGAAGTTGATTTCAAGAGATATTAGGAGTAGAGAACAGTGAGATCAACTACAGACTGATATACTGATGGTCAGAAATAAGGCCAGAAAGAATTTAGGTAATAGAAATAATGGGGGGGGGGGGGGGTCAGAAACAAAGTTATAAGAAATTGTCTTTTTATAGCAAAAAAAGAGCAACAAACTGCTGGGAGAAGAGAAAGGGAGGGCAGGGCTTGGCAACATTCTGACCAGAAGCATTTCTGAAGGACTGTCTGCTAGAGGCACAGTGTAGATATTTTTTAAGAATTGCTTTCTGAGATTCTGTGCTCCTGCTTGATAAAGAAAGGAGCTCAGATTTAGTGGGAAGAAGAACTGAGTAGGCACCAGACCCGTCTGAAAGACTGGTGTTTACACAGTCAGAAGGGAATCAGGAGAGCTCAGGCTGGAACGCAGCATGCCTTGTGCTCCCATACAGTACCACACTGTCTGAGCTCTGTAGTGTTTCTCACGGCTAAAGAGATTTTTTCTTTCCTTTTAGGTACTGTTCTGAGCAAGTGGTAAGACATATAGGAAGACAAGATGCAGACACATGGAGCTCTCTACCTTCCAAATTTCTTCTCAATCTAGATATTTATTTTCTGAATAACTTCAACTGCCCTTTTATTCACCCAAACACTCAAATTTAAAGCAGCATTTTTCAGTTGTTTCAGTCTTAGTTCATATTGAAAGGAGATTTAATATTAGCAAAACACAAGATGAACAGACTACATATTTGCAAAGAGTAAGATTCTAAGTGAGGGCTATCACAAAGCATGAGCCATTGCAAATTTACTCTTCATATATTTCCCATAATTCATTGCAATATTTAATATAGAGCCTTCTGGTAAGGCACTTGTATGGCTTGCTTTCCTGACTCTGACCATCTGACATTCCCATAAGGCATCATCAGATACAGGGTGAAGGACTTTGAACAACCCTGACCATGCATATTGCAGAAGCATCCTTGAGCTTGGGTCATCCTACAAGGTAGAACAGTCAGAAGTGTCCATCTAGAATGGCTTATAGAAGACACACTCAGAAATGTGTGTAAGTGCAGAATGTAAACAAATAAAAAGTGCAAAAAGAAAAATCATTGGCATACACTTCTGATCAGAAGATTCTCAAGGCAGTGTAGACGTAAGTACTCCAGTGCTGGGGAAGGTGAAAGGTGCCCTTGTCATTCTACAAAAGAAATTCCAGCAGCGTGATATCCCTCATCATAGCATTAGGTAGTAGCCATCAAAATGACATTATGGGAAAGTGAGACCACTGCATTACCCCATCTTGCATGTCTAGCAGAACTGATTGCACACTGAATAAGAAACACATTCCACTTTATTTCTATATGTCCAACCTCCCTGTTGTTCCAGAACAAGTGCTTTCTTTAGGAGGAAATATGACTGAATTCTGTCTCACATTCGAGAGCAAATTTTCCCCTACAGAGCTGGAAAGTTCAATGTGGAAGGAAATCCACCTCAGAACTAAATTAGTCTATCTGCTAGCAACATCTGCTTGTTTTATTTAATTAATAAATTATATTGTTTATTATTAGGCAAAATAATATATCTCATTGGAAAGCTACTGTTTATTTCATTCTAAGGGATTTTAGTAAAACCTTTTCAGTGGTTTCATACACTGGTAAGAAACCTAGACCTCAGAATTCAAAAAAGGTTTCCATCTTCCAGAGCAAATGGAGATTTTAGTCCTAATATTTATTTATAATAAATTAATTATATTAAATAGCCAAACCCTTAATGGCTCACCAAGATAATGAGAGGTATTAGGTACTTAGGATGATGGAGGCACTTAGGTAATGAAGTAAAAGAACTTAGACAGATGGAAAAATAGATCTGATTTTCAAAACTAGCGGTTTGTGAGGAGTGTTTTTCTAAATAAGAAGTACAAGTCAGTATGTAAAAACAGCAATGGAAAGGGAATCTGGTCCAACTTATGCAAAAAGCTTCACTCTCCAGTATTTGCTAGTTCTCAACCCTGCCTCTCTGGCCTTCACTTTTAGAACAAGGCTTCTTTAACTCCTGCTGATGCAATAACTAAAGCAGGTCTCAGCCTTCAATGCCCAGTATTAAACTGGTGCTGTGCTGCTAATGTACTCCATTATATGGCACTGCAAACAGTAGAGCCCTCATACAGTAAGCACCCTTATATGAAATGATTCCATTATCAGATACATGTCACATAGGATTTCCTCCTATGTAAAACATTGACACAAATTACTGAGCTACAAGATTTATGCATTTACTGTTCAACATTTTTCACGTGATTTTACCTTCTTGCACACAGACATTACTTTACAAGATTATTTCTATACAAAGAAAATTTGTAAAAAAAAAAAAAAAAGGAATCAGCATAGCACTTATTCTGTCAAAAAGTGTTTTTCCTTGAGTGGGAATTTCTTGACGCAGATTTGGCTGAATACAGTATGTTATGACCTTTGGAATAAAATGAAAAGCCTGTGGGACAATACCAGATTTTGGCAGGATACTGTTGTCGCTTTTCAGTTTTCACTTCAACCACTGGCCAAATGCCACACCACAGCCTTGTTCTAACAGTGTAAGCCACACCACAGCCATCAGCATCTCATGTACTGAATGCACTATACCAACCGTTACGTACTCTGAAATAAAACATTACCTGTCAACTCTTGCTGCATATTCCTCATAGAGTAATAGTTGAGGTGTTATATATGTACAGGTTGTAGATGCCTTTGAAACATTTATGTAGTTTCACTTTTGCACCCTGTGCCAGACCCTTTCCATTCTCATTTTGGATGCAACTCAGATAATTTCCTTTGAATGGACAAAAGCTAGACAGCTTGTGTTAGATCAGAGTGAAGACTGCAGGATTTTTGTGGAGTTACTCACATAGTTTTCACTTCCTCATTTTGCTGAATCACACATAAAATAGATCATATCCTACATAAAAATACTAGCATTCCTATTAACTGATCCATTGAATAAAGTGGTACTTTGCTTACTTATACCTAGAAGAGGTTAGAAATGTTCAGATAAATGCAGTTTAAATGAAAAACAGTGACTAAGCAAGCTCACTATCCTTCTCAGTATATCAGGATTTCTGGAAGTGTAATTTTCTTGACCTTTTGGCAGGTGTGTGTGCACCAGGAACCCAGGTGGCTGCAGGTAGCTGGTCAAGATCTGCAGCTAGTGAGAACAGCAGCTGCCAATTATCAAATTCAGGATCTGATAGACATACCAAAGTAACTGTTTTTTCCCTCATCATTCCTACTTGAACAATGACCAGAGAAAGGGACCAGGTAGGGGAATCCTTCCTAGGGATTCTTTCAATGCCACATTTAATATATTTGGTCTTTTGTCACACTTTACTGGAGATGACACCATGTGTAATTGATGGCTTGCAGACATTTGCTAAGTTAAATTAATACCATAATAATAATGAATTGATGAATGAAGAAATGAAGTAGTGGGTAGGACTCCAGTATCTAGCAAGTGTCGAGGTGTCACGTGAGAAAGATGTACAAAGAGATGAGGATGAAGGTGATGAAGACTTAAAAAAGAGGATTTTTTTTGTCTTAGCACTGTAGAAGAAAATTATTAATTCAAAAAGCTTTGCATTTAGCAGAAAGAATTGATGGAAGCCTTTGAAGAAACATTAACAGGAAGGCAGGTTGAAGTTTGAAGTGCAACATTTCAAATACAAAGCAAAGATATGATCAGATAACAGGGGAATAGCTGTCTATGGTATGTTTTCAGAGGTGATTGATTTTTAATATCAGAGAAAATAATGGGATGGTACACCCTGTGTGCTTGGAGGTTAAGCTATGAGATAGATCAAGAGTCCTGACTGATCATATTCTAAATGAGTTGCATGTGCTTTTTCTCATATTAGAAAAAAAAAAAAAAATAGAGCTATATTATCTGTTTTGTAGTATCAGTTTTATGTCAGCAAGATTTCAATAAAGTCTAGTTGCACTGGTACTAAATTTGTGTAAAGTATTGAAAGCCATGTCCGATATATCTGTCCTCTTGTATGAAAATCAATATTTGCATGATTTGCCAGACATTATAGTGCCTATACAAGGTGCTTTTCTTGGACCACTCTTGGGCTGCACAAGATCACTGCTGAGGAGGAGGGGAAAAAGTGTTCACATCCACCCCGAGGCCTGGAGTCTGTTCCACAGTCAGCACCATGCTCTGATTTACAACCTGACCCAGGAATCCTACTTACAATGCAGCTATATCAACACCTGCATCCTGGGGAAAACAAATATTTTTTAAGGTGAGATTGTTGGTTACAAATAAGCTGCAAAGCATAAAGCTGGCAGGGATCCAGGCCCAACAAGGGCATTAGGCGCTGCAATGCTCACTGTTACTAGTTCCAGAATGAACTATTAAAGGGATCATTAAAATGACATGTAAAATCAGGCTGTTACTGTGAGGTGCTAAGTGCTTCCACTGAAAAGCTTTAAGGGAACTGAGCCTTCTCTGCACCTTGTAAGATTGGACCCATATTTTCTAAAAATGTGATGAAATGATGCATTTTTATTTTACATCTTGACAAATCAATTTCCTGAATAAGTGGTGAGTTCACAGAAGGGGCAGCACATGTTGCATTCCATTAAAAAGAATTTACTAACCATTTTTCTTTTTCTTTTTAAGCTGATGTGTATGGCATGCTGTGAATGCTGAAAATTAATGATAATTTATTTATCATTAAAAATAAGGAAATGAGGTTGAGTAGCATGGAGAGAAAGTCTGGAAAGTGTGAAAGTATGTTCTGTATACTTTACTTTCTATAGGTACTATTTTTGTTTCACTTGATAATCTCAAAGGGACACCAAATAAATGGGGGGTGACTGAGCTATTAAAATTGCTTATTTAATAGCTTCTTTCTTACTGGAGGGAAACCTTTTCAGTCTGTTTAGACTGAAACAATCTAGGTGTAAAAAATCTGGTCCCATAGATTTGTTTTGGTGCCAGTTATAAAACTCTCTGCATCAGCTGTTTCATTTTGATCTCATTTACTTACATTTTCATCAAGATGAACACAACAACTTCAGTTGACCATCTCCGGATACAATGCAGATTAAAAGGTAACTATTGTCATACACAAAATTATTTCAGACTCGATGGTTATCTCTCAGATAGGTATCTAACTCTGGTTTCTACCACAATCCAAATAGCAATCATACCACCAATTAGATATTCACTTTAATATTTCTTTCTTTAGGGAAATACTTTGGTCTCTCTTTACAAAACAAGATGCCTAAGCTGGCTTAGAAAAAGGGTCTGGAGAAGGTCTTTACAAAGATGTTAATATAGGCTGGAAGGAAGCCCACTGTGTAGTGAGGAAAGACAAGGAGACAAGTCACATTTCTAGCACAAGGGAAGTCAGTGAAAAGGACCCTAGGAAACAGGGAGCACACCTGGAAAATAAAGTGCAGCTAGAGCTCTGGAGAGCAGAAAGGCCCCTCAAGTTTCTGGCCTGGAGGGATGGAGAAATAAAGCACAGAGTTTTGTCTTGTTGCAAGCTCCCTCTTATAAGTGTGACGGAGATTGAAATTCTGACCCTTTGGAGTCAAGAGTGACAAGACTACCCAGTCACCTCATCTGCTTTTCCAGTAGCTGAAGTGTGTTTTTATTTTGGCTTAGATGATGCAAAACCAGGGGAAATATTTGCAAAATAGGTGGATCCTACCTCAGGTATACATTTAATAAATATACTGTAAATTATTGAACCCTGTACATATTTTATGCATAGAAAAATCAGACTGTCCATTTCAGAGAATCCCAAATATGACAGCTAGACTTTCATTAGACAAAGAACATGGACTTTACTAGATGCTAACTAATAAGATAACTGAGTAGATCCCCTGAAAGATCAAACAAGACCAAACATTTATTATGCTTCTATTGAGGTGCAGGATTTCCCAATCTGCAAAACCAGGTTTTACTTTCATATTACTGCAACTCGTATAATCATTTTGTTATAGTTTATCTATTCAAATACAGCCAGATTATCTCTTGAAGTATTACTGGTAATCTGAATACAATATATAATGTCAGATTTCCAAACCGAAGTGAATGCAATTATGAACTTCGGGAATTTTCCAAACCAGAAAGACAGGATGGAAATACAACATTGAAATCTGAGAAAGTTAATAAGGTTTAGCTTAGTAGGAAATATTTTATTACCATAGGGAGGTTTAAAATCACTTCAGAAAAATAGAATTGCAGGAGTAATTTCTCTTTTAAAAAATATGTCACAGTCAGTAGTCATGAAAAATATGATTTATTGCAGGATTGTATGTCTAATTTGTAGGTGTTAAACTGCAAGCATGTGCTTACATGCTTTTCCAAATAGATGTGTATTTAAAAGGGTGCTTAAATTCAGTATTGAACTAAAACCTTAGAAGTCTAAGAGGACACCCTTCAGTCCTGGATTTACCTACCTACCTTCAACCACTTAGCAGAGACATATCTAAAATAAGAGCTTTGTTATCCTTCTCTCTCTCTATGGGGAGATTTATTAAATATAGGTGGAGTTTAGGGCAAACTAGACCCCACAGTTAAATTATTGGTTCAGTGGGATGAATCCAGCCTAATCCTAAATTGAATCTAATCCTAAATCTAATTTAAATGAATGGCCTCTTTGCTTTCAAGCCATTTTATTAGGAAATGCAGGAGAAGAAAGACAAATTCTGCAGTATACCATGAAATGACCTAACAAATGTGAAAACAGCACAAGGAGGAGGCAGTCACCAGCCGTTAAATCATGTATCTGGGAAAAGAGAAGACAGGAATAAAATTCTGCCTGAGGGGATTCCAAACTTCCTGCTTTTTATTTCCCAGAAGATGGTTCTAGCCAAAGCAGGAAAGGCTACAGCAAGCCAGGATAAGGCCACAATACATTACTCCCTGTGAAGCTATGTTATTGTTCGAAGAATAATTCAATATTTACAGGTCAAAGAGAAAATAAAGAGATATCTTGTTATTGCATTGTTCTGTGATTAGAACAGTCCTCTACAAGAGAAGCTGTTAATTCTCATCCTTGATGGTCATACTCACTGTACTTTTAAAAAATTTAATGAGTGAGTCTTTAATGGAAAATTAGTCCCTCTCTGCTAGGAATGCAAGTATTGATGTCCTGAACTGTTCATTCAATCCACTTGTTGTTCACATGTTGCACATTTTTTGAATGATAGCATATAACAAGAACGTTTATACCTAAATGTGACCTAACTGCCTACATGTAAAATTATTAAACTAAAAGTTACATAAGCTGCAAATGGAATTTTTTATGTTTGACTGGGACTTGAGTCAAATGCTGCACCTTTTGTCAATCTGGTCACTGATTATCATATGGTTATCATATGTTAAAGCAATAGAAAGTCATCAAAATACACCACATGAATGTTGGAATAGGGCAGCAGTCAGAACCTGTGTCAAGCCTGTAGCTAGATCAAGTTGAAACAGACCATTCATATTGTGCCTCTGAGATACAAGTGACAGTCAAGACAATGAAATTCAGAAAACAGCCCATTTTTACAACTGGCTCTGAAGCACTTGGTGGTTATAATCCTTTTCAGTCACTTAAGGCTCATCATGAAAAGGTAATAAGGAATCTAAGTTTCACAGAAACATGACTCTTATCTAAAAAATTATGCAGGAGGAGGGCAAAACCAGCATGGCAATTTGTGACTGATCTGAGGCTAAAATGCTTCCAATATTAACAGGCGATTCCCCAGTAGACAACAGGTCACTGGAACTTGGAATAAAGGAGGGTGGAAAGGAAGTTAAAAACATGAGGAATCTAGAAATCATTATTACTACAACAGTTGGAGCTCAACAGGTAGCAAAAGCTCTAAATTGAGGTTTACTGAAGGTGGACATTGTCTGACAATTCATTGAGACATTTCAGACCACTGTAAGAAAGAGGACTAAGAATAGGGAAAGTCTTAGCAGAACTGGGAACAGAGCTGAAAGAGTCAAAAATTCAACAACTCATATGCAGAGGAAAGACCTTCTTACCCTAAAACAGACTATGATGTTAATGACAAGTTATGTAACAAAAAAAGACCCACTAGAGTGTATATATTTGCTAGTCCTTTAGACTAAAAGAGAAAAAAATCTCTGCCTACCTTTAGATCTGAAGAATTAGATATATAAAATGGGACAATTTTCCTCTATCTTTGACAGAAGACATATTGGATATGGATAATGCCAAATAACTTTCAACTGGGTGCCCTGAGAAAAACAGGAGATATTTGTTCACACTCAACAGTCCATTTGAGAAATATTGTTTCTGGAGATTACCATTTGGGTTGTTTCCAGCCCCTGAGGGGTTTTACTGCAAAATGTTAATGTTTTTTGTTGATATGAAGGATACAAAAGATGAGTTTAACTATGGGAAGAAGTTGTACAGCATAAACAGAAGCTTTGGAAAAAGATGGAGCAGGTGGGGTAAATCTAAAAAAGTAGAAATGTAACTCTATGTGAAGACAATAATATACATGGGTGAGACAGTAATGTGAGACAGTGTTGAGGCACATCACATCAAAGCTGAGTCCATGTCTTCAAAGATGTGAAACTAGAACAAAATTCTTTGAAATTGTGCTTTATGGTAAACACAATGAGTTTAGCAGCCTAAAGTGTCTACTTGGAAATGCTACAGTGCAAAGCTATTCAACAGACATGGGAAACTGAATCAAAAAGGCACTGATCCCTGCATATGACATGAGGAGCATCACTAAGTTCTTAAAGGATCCTCCAAGAAGGCTATTGGCTTTGTCTTCATGAGATGTCTTCCTAGTTACTCCAGTAGTCTATGGATCAGAAAGTCTTTCTGCAGGGACCTGTATCCACCTCTGTCTTCCTTGGTGCTGCCCAGTGCCTAGTCCTCATTGCTGTTGATGCTGGTGGATATGTAGCCCCATTTCACAACACACAGATGGAGTGTGAGCAGATCTGGCAGCTGCCTCTCTAATAGTACTGCCCCTACACAGCTTCAGTAAATAAACCTGCCAACATGTGAGAGACGTTTAAAAAAATAATCTTTTGGGTCTTGTGCAGGTGGTAAAAATGAGTTCATTTACTTTTCAGTCTCTCTAAGACCAGCAACATACACATATGAAACATACCACTTCCCAATTTCCAGGCTCGGGGCTGTTGTGGCTGGCAGTACCTGCCCAAATCCCTTCCAGAGGAATTGGAGGGTCAAGAGAAGCACTTTGTACAATGCCCCCTTTTTGCCTTAAAGCTGATCCACAGTCCCAGACTACCCAGTTTGCAAATTATGCAGGGATAGTCTGAGAGTTTGACTCTCTGATATGCTTTGTTTTAAAAATTAAACACTATGCTCTATTTTACTTGAGCTCCCTGTATGTGAGGGATATATGGGTAATAGGAAAACATCACATTAAAGGAAGTTAATATGCTAATCAGGAATGAATGAATATGATCCACAAGTGGAAACTTTACCGAAATCAGAGAAGTACCAAATCCTTAATTGGCTGCTTTTTAATCCTTGTTATCTATTACTGCATCAGAGATAAGTGGAAGCTGGCAAATAGAAACAATAGTTTGGGCATAAATATAAGTTCAGTTATAATTATTTTAATTTACTTGGAATCTATGATGTTACAGTTATACACGTTCTTCATGAACGAGGCGTTCATACAGGGAAAATGAGACAGAGAGGATTGCAATTCCTAAGGCTACAGGCAGTTTGAGAATAGAAGGCTTAATTTTTCAGTCTTTATGTATTCCAAAACCCTCCACAAACAAACATAGATAGAACTGTATCATGAATACTTTTACTTCTTCTCGTCTTTATATTACAGCTTTGGCTTATGGAAACATTTGCCCAAGTTTGATTCTAATATTCCTTCAGAAACTTTGTTATAATTTAAGGAAATTTAAAAAGACAGGGGTTTGTAGGCCATTACTGCAATCTCTGTTGTTAAAAATCACCCTTTGTGTGGAATTTGGGTGAGTGCCTCCCCAGAGGTACAGAATGCAATAAAGATAAGAAGGACTACACCTTGCAGTACAGATCCATGGGGTTGTATGAAAGGGGCTGTGCAGTTAACAGCTGTCTGCTGCAGTCCCTTTCTGGAGAACAGCTGGAAATGCATTCTCCAGAGATTGCATCTGGCTGGATTCCCCTGCACTCAAATCCCATTGATCTGGTTCCGTTCTAGCCCTCTGTACTCACAGTTCAAAGAACAGCAAGGCCTGTAAAGAAATTACTGCCATATTGTTCAATCGGCCACAGTGAGCAATATATAGGATTATAATTAGGAACACATTAAGGGAAACAGCTCAGTGGAGATAAGCTGTTTGACTGCATACACTTTTTGATGAGGGCTTAGTGCCAACCCCAGAATAAAAAAGATTAAATGTTTGTTACCAATCCTTTTGAACTGCTGGCAGAACATGTGGTAAAGCATTTTTGACTCAAATTAAAAGCATCCTAGGATAAAAATAACCCTGTTCTGTTAGACCTTTCCAAGTGAAACCATTTGTAGGCTGATTTATTGTCTTTTCCTTTACCTCCTTCCACCAGCATGATTAACATATGCATTTCTGAATCATATGTAATCCTCGACAGGTATTTGTCTTGTTACACATCTGTGTAACAAATGGCAATACAAACTGTATACAAAACAGATGTAGATTTTCAAAGTCCCAGCAAATTGTACTTGACCAAGCATACAGATAAAAGCTTTATTGTTTCTTTCCAGTGGAGGCAGTCCTATGAGGAGTCATCAGTCTGCAGGTGACAATATTGATGTAGAGCCTATTGAAGATAAAGCAGACAGGTTTATAATCAGAGAAAAACCTGTAAGAAGTTAAACAGCCAAAGAAGTTAGCAAATCTCTACTAATATCCTTGTGAAATGCTTATCACTGTACTCTGTGGTGTCTAATTTGCATATTTGGGACATGTTGGTTTTAGGATTCTTTTTTTTTCAATCTCTAGATTTTGAACTGGCACCAAGTATACCAGAGAGAGACTGGAATTTGACAGATTCATGCTATGTTCATGGACCCTCCCACACTGAGACAGGTTTATGATGTTACTGCATGTAAATTACCAGGGCTCAGGGAAAGAGCTACATTCTCACTCACATCCCCCTACACAAAGAAATATCCTTTTTTATATCCTTTTAAAGATCCATTTTTAGTGAGCCACTTAAAGAAATGCAATTGGATAGGTACTGACTGCCTTGACCAGGAAATATATGTACTAACATTGACAGAAATATCCACAACAAACTGTTCACCTGCATGGTAGAAACAGAGGTTAAAAAAAATATAGCAGGAAATTTGTAAGAAGATGGGTTTAAGAGGCTAAAAACCTAAAGCAATCTTCCATTCAGAGCAGTGTTTTTTCTTCTGGGGAATCTAATTTAATGACACTAAATGCTTGTAAGCAGTACTGGTTTTACAACATCTGAAACTTCATATAATTTACTCAGTTTCTCTTTAGGATTTAGAGACTTTGTACTAAGTTTAACATGCCATAGGCAAACGTTTGTACCCAGTGAAGAACAGTCATTTCATACACAATGACATCAGGGAATGTCAGCCTGTTGTGAACATAGAATTACAGAAAGTTGCTAACCCAAATTGCTGAGCACTTTTGGCCAGGGGGGATCCCAGGTGCCACCTTTGTAGACAGACAGAAGTCCCCCTCCACTTCAGGTAGACATCCTATCTGCCATGCTGAGTCATTGGCTGTTGTGCCATCCCTGAGAGATTCTGCTCCCCCACCACTCCCTGCCCCTATGGATGCAGCCCTCATCCTTTCCTCAAAAGTGACTCACTTTTAGCTACAGCTGCAGCAATCCCAACTCTGACAGACCTAACTCTATTTATTACTTTTTCAAGGAAAACTCAACTGAATTCATTATAAGATTTCACTGAAGGTATGTAGTCAAAGGACCACAGGGATTGGTACACATTTTCTGAAGTCTGCTAATTGCTTTGAGATCAACGGTTGAAAGCTGTAGTAGACAACACAAAATTAGTTTAACGTGAAATAAAATATATGGTACCTAGACTGAAAATGAGACAGTCACATTAATAAAATAGTTACTGTAGTATCTTATGGTAAACAGATTCAAGCTTTAGGCCAAAGCTCTTTTAATTGCTGGCACAGACAGTGACAGACTTGGACAGAAATTTCAGAGCACCAGAACGGGGTGTATCAGGCTGGAGTCTGACCTGGGCCCTACACACAAAGAAGGACCACTTCAGTAACCAAATACAAGAATTGAGACCCATCCTACCAACAGCATCTTTAGTTCCCGGGCCAAGAGGCATTCTTTTGCCAAGAGATGAGATTCCGATTCTCCACTTCCTGCTTCTGTTTTTTTGGAATAAAGCCTTTGTTATCTGCTGCCCAGGTTTACTCAAGTAGTTCTTTTGAAGGTACAAACAATCCAAGCTTCTGTTCTTCTCAAAGTGTGTGCCTGCTTGGGAAGTGTTAAGAGAAATAATCACCCAGACTCGCTGATGCTGATTTGATTTATCTGACATGCAAGCCCTTATTCATGCTTTGGGAAATAGTATGATTAGAAAGGAATGTGGTAAATAAGTAATATAAAAAACTTCACATTCCATTTATCCAGAATCACAGTAAAGACAATCATGAAAATCAAAATCAGATTAACAGAGAGCATCTTGTATAGGTCTAAGGGTCCACCCTGACCCTAAACTGTGACACACTGGTAATGTTTCTGCAATGGTAACATGGACAGAGATGATAATAACAAAAAGTTTAGATGTGTCTCTTTCGAGAATAATAAAACAAACAAACAGGAAAAAAAAAAAAAGGAGATTTAAATCTCAAAGGAATAAAGGAATAAAAGAACAGAGAAGGGAAATTGTACTAGTCCAGTAAAGCTCTTTTGAAAATTACATTAAGGTTTGAATTCAATTTTTCTTTTCTTTGAGGATTTTCTTTAAGGAAGGTCAGGACTATCTTTAGGTGGTGAGTAGAAAATAAATCTTTGGTTTAAAAATGATAAAATGTTATTTAAAAATTCATGGACTACCTGCAACTCTAAACTACCAAAATGAAAACAGTAACTTTTTTTCCCAGGTAGACGTCAGAAAGCTCACAATGCCATATTACACCTAGAAATTTAAATAATGGTTCTTCTTATTAAAAAAAAAAAAAAAATTGATTGAAAGGTTTAACCAGAAATTAATATCTTTTCATCTATTCATTAGTTTTTGTATCTCTCTGAAATCCTTTATTTCTGTTCCTTCCGCCAAGGACAAGTATCTCAATATAAGAACTTCATGTCTTCATTCTGTGTTTGAGAAAGCTTGGCACTTCTCCCATTTTTCAGAGAACCAGCTAAAGAAGAAAAATATAAAACCTTCAAATGAACCACATCACACAATTTGTTCTCTTTACTTCTGAAGTGGAAGATACATACCTACCTACACAAGAAGCCTGATTATTCATTGCCTTATTTGCATGAATGTTTGCACTGAATATTATTCAAAAGAATTGCAGGATGAGCACCAAATACTGTCAGTTTAGGTTTCCCTTTGGCACCCAGTTTGCCCCCACCTTTCCAAAGGAATAAAGAACTGTAGATCTGCAAACATAAAGGTGAACTTTCACAAGTGTTTCCTTTACAAACATTACTCTCTCCCAGACTCTCCCTGCCACTCATTTCTAGCCTGGCATCTTCCCTTCAGCTTAATACTTATATGGCCATGGGTGAACACACACCACTCCCTGACCTGTTCTTCCCACAGATTTGCAAACCAGACCACCTATGAGACCAGTACAGACATAAGCTGAGTCTGGTGATGGGTAATGGTATATTAAGCCTGGTACTGGCTATCCTGCTTTCAGATGCAAGCTGACTCCTATTTAGTCTAAGAGTCTTTGTATTGGGAACTCCTGTTCTTACAGTGAATAATTCTAGCTAAAGGACAGTCTTAATGAGTGACAGTCCCCCAAAGGCTATTAGCCATGAAATAGAGATGATGAAAATATCTCCCATCCCCATTTCTATCCTGCTGTGCCAGTGGAGCTTGCCAACTGAGAATGAATTGAATTTAGATGGTTGTTTTAAAAGCTGTGGGCAGCACTGCTGGTTTACAAAGTAGATGGTAGGCTTCTTGGATTGTCTTCCATCATGTAACATGTATTAGACGCCAATGAGTGAGCAAACAGGCCTAACTAAACGAAGAATAAATGCTAGTAAAACCTAAAATGCTTGGAAACTGTACCTTGGATGTTCCATAAACAATTACAGACAGTCATTGTTTGTTTGGAAAGGCCTCACACTGTTTTTTCATAGCTTGCTTAGCAAACTTTCCCACCAGCATTTCCTAACCTGTCTCTTTCTTAAGAGAAAGTCTATAAATTTCATCCAAATGTCCTTAGAGGTGTCACAGTAACCAAACCTCTTATTCAAGAGGGATGCTTCTTTTTTTCATTGCTGCACAAACTATGTGTTCTCCACAAGTTTCCATTATCTTTAGGAGTCATGAAAGCCAAGTATAAAGTTGATCAAACCCTGGAATAGATGCAGATGGAGAAAGGAGCTTAATTTAAGAAAACAGGGAGCATTTCTGAGCAAAGTTTGTAATACAGTTAGTGTTGCTTTGTTGCAAGGTAAATGTGTGTTTAGAATAGTAAGGCTGACAAAGGAAATATTTACAGCCAAGAAGGATCTTGAGAATCCAAGCAGGGAAGTTATTTGCATATCTGCACACACAGATTTGCTAGATGTATGTTACACACAGAGCCACAGTTTCAGAATTCTTGCAAAAAAAGCCTCCATGAAAACCATGGACATGTATGCATACCTTTGGCCAGATGTTTTGCAGCTCCTGCCTGCCTGAGGCTGGCAGGCATTCACAAGAGACAGGTTTTAACTTTGGTCCTCTCCAGAGCAAGGAATGTCATCTTCAGTGGCACTTACCCCAGAAAAATCTTGGGATGCAGAGCATTTCTGAGATGATGAGGCACAATTTCCTTCCTGTTTCCCATTTGCTTCCAAATGCTACTAATTTACCGCAGGTTTAATATCATCATTGACCTACTTTCTCTGTCAGCACTAGCTCAGATACACTAGCCAGTTAGTAAAGAAAGAAAAGCCATGCTCACCTCTTTCTTCCCAGTCCACCATATCCCACCTGCTCTCAGTCTGTCTGCTCTCATCAGACCACTGGATGTCACTTCTTCTGCTCCTGATTCTTTCACTTTTATAAACCAAATCACCATCCAACAGCAAGTCCATGAAGGATATTATGGAAATTTTTTCATTCATATTAAGTGATTGTGGAAAAATCAGTGGAATATGGTTTAGAATACACAGTATAACAAACTGTAGGAATTTACTGAAACATGAGGCCCTGAGGTAAAAATCTTACTACATGGAACCCAGATACAATTTTCTGAGTTTTTCCAGAAACAATTCCAAAACACTATTGTTAAAAGAAGATATCCAGAATATGATAGATAAATAAATAACTTTTAAAAGTTCTGTTGAAGGTGAAATTCCAACTCATCTGTAGGAAATGGTTCGTATAGCTTGGAGAAACCTCAGCCTTGATGAGGAGCAGTCATGGCAACACTCAGGACTTTTTCATAATTTTGTTGTCTGGCCCCTGCCTACAACCATGATACCTTCAATTGCTGAGGTACCACACTTCAGAAGTTTTGTTATAGCTAATTAAATGATAGGCAGAACAAAGTTTATTAATTCTTAATTTTACAGGAGCATTAATTTAGAAATAAGCAAGTTCAAATTACCAGTTGGCTCAGCAGTTTTTCATGATCTCAGAAAATTGCTGTCTGCTCTCATTTCTCATTGACTGTAATTTTTTGTTTGAATCAGAGAGTGTAATATCTCTTCCATAGAAGGAATTTAATGTATTTTAAAGTATAATTTATTTATTTTATATATGTTTCACATTAAAGTGTATATTTTGCAGACATCATTATCATGGAATAAATCACCCCAGAATTTAGATCAACTCTTAGACTCTTCTGCCTTTCAGAAGACATTCAGTGTTATATTCACATAGTTGGTACTACCACACAAATAAAAATCAAGATTAGAAAGGCAACCTGTGTAATTACTTTGTACCATTGTATATGCAAATTTTACATATGTGTCTAGCTTCCAAGCAGGTAATTCTATATCATATATGAAAGTCTTGGTTACATCAGAAAAAACCTGACTCTCCTCTACAATACTGTTTTGCTACAATGGGAATAATAATCTGTCATTAAGCTGTAAAAAGGGAAACACCTTTTCATAGTAAAGGAATAATACTATAGTACTGGTTTAAATAAAATATATCACATGAGGTTCATGAACCTTTCTATTTTAACATTTACACAAGAAAAGGAGCCAGGTAGAATATAGTAAACTGCTCAAAAAAAAATATGTGCTGGTTGTTATAATTTTCCTTGTGTCAGGACCCTCAGGCAGAAGCTATACTGAAATAATCAGAGCAGGCACAGATACTTAGGCCATGCTATGTTTTTCCCATGCATCACATTATTCAGGAGCATGTTTCATTGTGACCTGTACTGTGCACTCTGGAAATACTCTAAGAATTCTCATCCTCATTGCATTTGTGATTTGCATTGTGAGATTTGTCTTTAACAGATACACTAAGATGCTGTAGACAACACATTGATGAAAATATATGACATATTTCATTTTTAAGGCTTATTATTCCCTACCATTACTCTCAAACATGGACATTTAGGATAATCTTTAGTAGAAAATGAAACATCACATCAGTTTTTTGTGCTTTCTGGCACTGATGTGAGCTGGCAAGGATCAGGCTGCATTTGTGTTTTTAAACACTTTCGCCTTCAAAGACAGGGTGGCTTCATTCACACTGCCTGCTAGAAATGGCTGCTGGCCTGTGTGTGCTCCCAAATGACATGCTAAGGAATTTTTTAGGGGAGTCCTGAATGGAATAGACCAAAACCACACCATGGGCTGTTTAAATAATTGAATATTACAGGTGATTGAATTCCAGTACCCAAGAAAATTCCTTAACACTGCTTAATTTACCAGTAGAGATCAAAACCTGAAGGAATTATTCACTTAACCTAGCTGTACATGCCTTCAGTGTAAAAGCCTTCATCTGAGCTAATGACACTAAGTTGCTTTCATAGCCAAGGCTATTAAAGATATATATGAAGATGTAAATATTTTTAAAGAACAATTCATTTCACATCATTTATCTGCTTGAGATGAAACATTCTTCACCCTCCATTAAAAAGGATTCAGACAACTTGTTCGAGGGTAGGTATCCACCACAAATCAGATGTTTTTCTCCATGGGAGCCTTCAGCAAATCAGTTTTTACTTTGTGGAGGAAGTACTACATTCCTCCTCTGCCTTCTGCTTTGTCTCAGAAGCATATGCTTGCATTTTGTTTTGGGACAGAAACATGATGAAAAGCAAAACAGAAAAGTCTTTTTGTTTGTTTTGCTAAGTAATTACTAATAATTAAATCTGTCTGGAAGTTGCACAAAAGTCCTGTATCTATGGATTCCCAGTCAGTCTATGTCACTAGATGAGAAAACTGATATTTTAACAGAGCAACTCAAACCTTTCTGAAACTGCCCACTTTCCTGAAAAATGCATCACAAGCAATTAAGAAAGAGATTAGGGCTCAGGAGATGCCATTAAATCAATTTCCAGCTGATAAAGCAAAATCACAATGAGTTCAGTGGCTGGTGATTGCTGGGAATATAATTCAGTTGTTGGGAATCTGTGCTTTGACTGATCAAACTATTACATCTGCATTGTCAGCTCTCTTATTGCAAGTTTCCTCAAACCTGTTCAAACAGCATGAATAGATTTTATGCATTATTTATCTTGCACTAAAGAGTGCAGTTTATGTAAACTTACAAAAAGAAATACTTGACATTTTCTTTCCCCAAAAGCTTGCAAATTAAAGACAGACAAAAACAAAGTTTCTGGCAAGGGGTAGGAGAATGTGACTGTAGATTTATTTGGATCAATACATCACTAGACATACTTTATTTTAATGTGCTGGATTTAATGCTGCAGTATTTCAACTTCATGTGTCTGCAAATCTGGTAAAAACCATGGAATTCAAATGGAAGAAAAAGAAACAAGACCTACAGAAGTCAGCCTATACCTAAAAAATTCTGCACTTTCAAGTGTGAACTGTGAAGGGATTACCCTCTCTTTCCAGAGATACAAAATCAGATGAGTTGTTCATTCTTGATTTTAAAATGGGTCAAATATGCACCTGCTAGTAACTATGTTCCTTTAAGACATTCTAAAAAATCTAGGCTGTGTTGTTCCACTCTTAAGACTTTCAGAAAGAAGGATAATTAAAGAATGAGGCAAAAATATTATGAGTGGTAGTGTAAGAACAAAACAAAAAAAAAAAAAAAAAACAAACCTAAAACAACAACCACAACAAAAAAAACAAACAAAAAACCCAACCAACCAAGCAAACAAAACACACACACACACCAAAACAAAACAAAACAAAAACCAACCAAACAAACAAAAAAAAAAACAAACAAAAAAACCCAAACAAAAACAAAACAAAAACAAAACCAAACCAACCAACCAGAAAAGACATTTTCTCAGTATTTGAACTTTTTATCAGCTTTGCACCTATCATATAAATGGAATTAATTTCCACTTGCATTTTTCTCTCACAGGAATGTCATGATACATTTTTTCAGTTAAGCTTATAATTATGGGACAAAATCTGTATGTTCAAAACTGGCTAGTGGTTTGGGCTTTTCCACACAAAACCACTTAAGAGTGCTTAATTTAAAGAGATCAAATCCTTAATGTCCTCTGAAAGCTAGGAATGCTACTGACAGTTCCAAAAGAATAGAGGAAGAAATCACTCAGACTAGGCTGCTCCTGGCAATCCTACCTCCAAAAAAGGTGCAATCACTTTCTGGAAAGGAACGATCCAAGTGGACTCAGGCACAGTAAGATCTAATGGGGTTTTTCATTCTCATCTGTCTAAAAGATATATGGAAATGTAAGAAAGGCAACCTGCTCGCACAGAAGGTGGAGTGACAGCTATAAAATGATGGAGTGTTTTGTTTGTTTTGTTTCTTTAAAACACATTCCAAAGAGATATAGACAATGCCCGGCTAAGCTTAAAAGCAACTGAAGTTCAGTGTGCAGACTAAGAATGGCATTCACAGTTCTGAGTTAGGTGCTAAACTGAATTAAACTCTGGACTTGAGAGATACCTGTACTTAATGTAGGAGATAGGAAGCCTCAAGCCAGATGATAGAAATATTTAGGAATAAAGCATGTTTGAAATCTTGTGTCTCCCACGTACATAAAAGCAACTTTTCCTAATTGAGATAAAAACCTACGAGCAACTGGGTCTCACAGATTGAAATCTCCCATAGTTGTAGGTAATAATGTTTCCTTCATTATGCATCTGGAAAGTTTCTTTTTAAGCACACGGACAAAGGAATGAGTTGTGCTCAGACTTTTGCACAGTTGCTTAGTAGTTAGAGCACCAGATATGTAAAGCCTTTTCCCTCACTTTCAGAAAACACAGTCCCACAGCTCCCACATTCTCAGAAATTACCTTTACAGAGGTACTTTTGATGAGCAAAATGCATCCACTGGAGAAAAAGAGGAAAAGCTGATTCTCTTATTTACTGATGAGCTCCATGTTTTAGGAATATAAAGAGATTTGTACATATTTTATCATAGAATGATTAAGGTTGGAAAAGACTTCTAAGATCATCAAGTCCAACTGAGATCAAGTCCATTAAGATTATTGTCTGCAATAATTTTAATTGCTACATATATTTCTTAATTTATCTAGTCTATCTTAATTTATTGGCTGTAATGCCAATGTCATCCTTTCCAGATGACACAAAATACTCACTTTCTTCTTTGTGTCTCATTTATTTAGTGTTCACTCTAAATCCTGTTCTCCCTGTTGAGACACCTTACATGCAACTCTTTCTCTTAAATCTCAGGAATAGTTGTCATAAAGCTGTCCAGGCCTGCCTTTTGGAAATAAAGACTCATCATTACTGTCTAGCCTGTGTTTGCTTTTATATTTAATTTAAATGAAATTAGATCAGGATTCAAAGCTATCTGTTATAACTGGAACTTCCATTATCTCTTTACCATGTGTCAAAACAAAACTGATAAAAGCATTATCACGTCATGGCTTTGTGACTAGTGAAGAAAAGTTCCAGCCCTCAAACCCAGCTATATCAGGACACTATCAATATAATGCACAAGTATTTCTCAGACTATTTACATGAAACTAAGCTTCCCATAATAACACAATTCTGGCAATATTTCCATTTCTTAAGCCATTAATGAAACTTGTAACCATGTCTAAATCCAGACTGAGTCACATCAGACTTCTGACATTAAATGTCACCACCAATTACATTTTCAGGAGGGATAAAATTTAGTTTTAAATTGCCTTAATCATGAATGTGTAAAACCTGTTGGTAAAAGCTGCAAAAAGCGATATTTTTGAGAGATCAAGAGATTTATCCAACTTCCTTTTTTTATATATTTGTTAGTAAAAAAGCCCCACAAGGAAAGGTAGTTCTATAGCATTTTCTGTTTCTACTTACTGTCCTGGCTCGAACCAAGAATTTTAAAAGGGAATAGAGAACAAAAACCAGACAAGAAATGTTATATCAGCTTATTTTTAAAACTGAAACACTGATTCATTGGGAACACACTTTGAGTTTTGCACAGTTGTTTAAGTTAGTTCTTCTTTTATTTAAACTTGTTTGCCCATTCCAGATTTGACAAAGGCTCTGTCAGTAGTGTCGAGAAAGTGGTCTCTGGAAGGTTTAATTTAGGTGGTAGGGTTAGTGGATAGAATTTGCTAAAAAATTTTGTAACTCGCCAACCCACACTGACCACATGTGATGAGTTTCCAGCAAAACCCTTTAGTATAATGAAGCCAGACTCAGTTTCTTCTATCCTTCTGAAGGCAAGAGGAAAATTCTTATGACAGGAGAATATTGAGGACAGACTCATCACCAATTGTTATTACAGAATTTGAATTTAAGACATCAGAACACAACCAATTGTTCTCTTTTGTAATCACCCAGTATAATTTTTGAGTAAATTGGGTCTCAAAAGCCATGATTAAGCTTATTTTAAGTGTCCTTTCCTTTCAACTGAGGCTGTTAGTACATTTATTGTTATTGTATTGCTATTTCTCATTATTATAGCATTTTACCCATACAAACCAAATGTGGAACTCCACGTTGAATACTTTAAGTGGTTCATTATAAAAATGCATATATATTCAAACAATGTATAGGTTTTCATGGCAATAGGTATATTAATAATTTATAATTCGATTCTAGTGCTGGGTGAATGGCTGCTCTGGAGAAATAAGGCATTCATGCTCCTTTACAACTACATTGAGACCTGCTCTTTCAGTTCCACATGTGAGACAAGAATCCAGTAGAATTTCTCACCAATACCACTGTATGTTCAGATAATCATCTTAAGACTGAACATTTTGCATGCAGCTAGAAGTTTCTACACACTTGGTCAAATATAAAATTATTGTTACCACTTGAATAGGACATAGAGAAAATATTAATTTCATACTATTTTGTAATCAATATGATAATCCCGAAAAAGCTGCATCCAGAAATACACCATAAAGCTCATAAATACACTATCTACAATATTTTTTCTGCTTAGTTCCCATAATAGCAGATTTTTGCTTTTTTTCTGTCATATTGTTTTGTTAAATCTTTTCCTGCATTTATATCCTGTCCTCCAGGTAAATGTTTCTTAAAGCTAAATTAATTCAAAATAGCCAAGCCACCTGAATCCAGGTAGAAACAATCCTAGAGGTGCTAACTGAGGGGTGCAGAAGAACTACTCTCTGACTCCAGCTGCATCCTTAGTTTGGGATAGCTGCTTAAATTTTGTTGCAGACAAATGGGATTATTCAGAGCTTAAAAATCAAGCATGTGCCTAAGTACTTTGGCAAACGTTCATGGAACTCACTCCAAATATTAACAGCAGTCCTGAAGATATCCAGTTGGACAGTTTTTTAAGATTTTATTGCATGAAAAAATATTGATTCTGTCTGACTTTTTTTTCAATTTGAATTTGCAGGCAGAAGGTTTATAGTTCATCACTTGATGGGAATGTTAATAATCAGATAAAAATCAATATTTTTTCCAGCTGCTGGAAAGAATTAAATCTTTTGTATTAATCAACCAAATTTACTATAAGAATAAGAAATATGTTTCTCCAGCCATCTCTTCTTAGCTGTCTCTGGCACCTGTGTTGTTCTCTTAAGAGTTCATTGACTGAGGTCAGATCACTGGCATAGTTTTCTGTGGAGAAATTTAAATACAGTTTTTCTTTTTAAGCCCTAAAACCTAAGAGAATGGACAGAGAAGAATCCAACCACAGCAGTCTCCCAATTGCTCAGAGATTTTCTTCTGAAACAGGCAATATCCCTATTTTCATTCATTCAATATTATTCTGCCTTTGAAACTGGGAAAGAAAATCTGTTGCAATATGCACTTTACATTTATGAAAAAAAAAAAATAAAAATCCATAATTGTAGTCTGTGCGTAGATTGGAAAGAGGTTTGATCAGCAGTTGAGAAAATAAACATCTGAAACAATGTTTGTGAGCAGGCTTTCTTTTATTTTATGTTTGCAGAAACTGGAACTTAATCTTTATATTAGAATATGAAACACATAGAAACCCAAAAAGGACAAAGAAGAAAATCTACAGCCACCTAGCAGATATCCTTTCTTCCCTCCACCAACCTGTAACTTTGCAAAGACCACAGACAATGTATTTGTAGATCATGCACTTGTGACTCTGATCCTTACACATTTCAAATTACTCATTTTTTTTTTCTCCATCCCCCCAGAAATACCCACCCTATTCCTTTAGGCACAATGATCCATTTAAAAAAATAAATATACTGGCCACTAGTATCTTTCTAAAGAGAAGTTGCAGTGAGAAGACTTAGACACATGGGAATGCCAGTCTATGACGTAGAGTACAAAAACTGTGGTGAGCATTTGTGGTTATCTGCTACTAATGACTTAATGGTACTTTTCTGGCTTCTCTGTGTTTCTGTCAGGTATCTGCAAAGCAATTTCACCTGATTGACAGCTACAGCTGTATATACTTTTCATATAACACTTTTTGGTGTTATCATACAGGCCAGAAATTGTCAAACCTGTATGCAAATGGATTCTTCTGTCTTTACACAGTTATTTCTAGAGATCAAGTAAATTTGGTTAAATATGGTAGACTGCACTTCTGAGCTTCAGTTTTAGACTTTACATTGTGTACCGTGTGAAAATACATCTTGCAGCCAAATCTGCAAATAAGCTGAAGTCATAAAGAAAATATCAAACACAGAAGTTGTGAGAGACAGGAGCACTACACATAAAATGAATGTTCAGTGCCTCGGCTGGTGAAGACCGGCGGTAGGGTGTTCTCAGTGGAGGGCCTGCACCACTGAAACCTGCTTCCTTTGGCCCTCTGCCAGAGCCCCAGTTTGGTGAAATTCAGAGCAGATGTAAGGCATGTCTGTTCAGTGGGGCAGTTAAAATGCCCTTGGATTATTCTTAGCAATAGGATACAGTTCAGGGAGTTGCAGGTTTGGTTTGTGGTTTTGGTTTGTTATTTATTATTATTTTGCTGTTTATAAGTTCCTTGTTTATAAAGAATTCTATATTTTTCTGGTTAGGATTGTCATTCAAGACGAGTGATGCAGACGCACAATAGCAGGAGGCCAGTATTAATTAATTAGATTTGCTTCATTTTCAATCAGGCATTGCACACTTGAATGAGAGTACAATAAAATCATGCTCTAAGTCATAGATTCAGGATGACTATTCCCTTTTTAGTAGAGAACACAATTTTTAATCAACTTTCTGTGATTTCACATCCATCCAAAACCATTTTCAAAAACATCCTCTCAGGCATGTCACCTTACATTTAGCAAATTAATTGCATATTTTCCATTTTGAAGTCATCTGATTTCTTGCCAGTTAGGGCTGAGATTACTTCCTGAGCTATAGACAGTTTAGAACGTTTTTGTTCTTGTTCTTTTAAAACCTGCTGTGCTGGAGGGAAATAAAGTCTTGAATTTGATGTCCTTAGTGCCTTGACAGCTGTAGAGTTGGACCATCTCTGCGTCCTCAGGTTTCCATCAGAGAAGAGCAGTGTGATACAGCTAGCAGCCTTAGAGGATGAGATGTCACTAGATGAAGTGTGTGGCTGAGGAGTCTCATAGTCATCAGATCCTGGCCAACAAGACAGTGCCCATAAGGGCTACTGGAATTAACTCAAAATGTCCTGTGTTAATTTATTACTTGCTTTGTTGCCTTGATGGCAAGAGCATCTAGGTAGTTAAAGCAGGATTTTCCAATTCTTCTCTCAGGATAAACCACCTAGCCTCTTTTGATCTCACTTCATGGTGATATGACAAGGCCTCTCCTTAGTTATGTGTGAAATGTCTTTGTTATTGAGAAACTAATGAAGCCTGGTTTCCTACAAATTTGTGTCTTATGTTCCATAAACTGGAATATCCCCTTTTCCCCCAAATCCTCCACTTTCTCACCCACTGTAAAGGACCTTTTGTTATCATTATCTGAATCATGTATGTGTTGATTACCTAGTTATTTATACAATTATTTATACAAATAT
>JANIJG010013560.1:50640-63835 GCA_024611175.1 Megaceryle torquata | reverse complement strand
ATCTAGATGAGGCACTTCAGGACATGGTCTAGTGGGATGGTGAGGTGTTTTGCGTGGTTTGTTGGTTGGTTGGTTTTTTGGGGGGGTTTGGTTTTTTTTTTTTTGGTTGGTTTTTTATATTCATTCTTTACTTTCTTTAAGAGACCAAAAAAATTCCAGGGCAAAAATGAGAATGTGACACTCTGACAGATGAGTGGAAAGTCCTTTGAAAACTGCCAAAATCTTGGAAAACCCTTCCTCTTTCCTTTTCATCCTACTAGGCTGATCTTGCCCTGCCACATAGTTATCTGAGAAATTTTTCACAGGCTCTGTGATTCAGTGTACTTTGTCAAAAGCCAGAATTCTACAAATCCAATTGGTATTACCGATCACAAGGTTCTCATTAAAGAGACTAGTATACTAAGCTGAGTTTTGCTGGGGCAAAATTAAGGAAGGATTGCAGTGTTTGTTTTTCCTTTCCTCCTTTGTGAGAACGGTGCTGTGAGTGTTTCAGTGTGACACAATATGTTAAAAATAATCCTTGGGTTTGGTAGATGAAGCAAACCAAATTTTGCTTGATGCAGAAAACCTCAGGAAACTTTTTCAGAACATACTGAGGCAAAAGAAGAAATATATCAAAAGTTAGTACTCCTTGAAAGTTGCCCACCAGCTCATGTGAAGTCTGAAGCAGGTTTAATTCAAATTTGAATCTTCATAGCATGGACCACTGCAGCTGTAGGCATCCTTTATGTTAATACAAGTATGAAGGAAGAAGGAAAGCTCTTTGCTTCCCACAGCATTAATGTGCAAGTTACATGCACAAGGGCATTTCTTGTGTCAACTGAGTGACCACAAACCTTTCAAAATGTTAGATACAGAACATTTTATGGTTGGGGCTGTTGAAAGAAAAAATATTTTTCAAAGGTTTTGAAAAGCTTCGGTCATGGAAAGATTCATCAATATGAACTGTAAAATGTGTTCATAACAAAGACCTTGAAAAACAGTTGTTCACCTGATAGCTAATTCTGAAAGCACCTCCAGTTTATAATTGGCAGTTTGGCACGTGTAAGGACCCATATACTGATTTTTCTCATTTGGATTTTATATGTAATATTCAAACTTCTGACATTGCTTGGCTGTATGGTGAGGACTTGCTAACAAGGAGCTCCAGAAGGTAATCCCTGACTGTGGTTAATTAAAGCACAAAAGGATAAAAAGGAGTTGGTTGTGTTCTTGATCCATGACCAAAATCTTGTCAAACAGATACTGCAAGCTACAATTTCTACTGTCAGGGTGAAAGTTACTAAAAGATTTTATTTCGTCTCCTTTCACTATTTGTTTATGCTGCTCCATTTTATATAAATTTTTTAAATGTCAGTTGAATCAGACAGAGAGAGAGAATAACTCAGGCTTAGGCATATGTAAGTTCTTGGATCCAGTACCTTTAATAACAAATGGCCAAGGGTTCACTGAATAGCAAAATGTTTCTCACTTTGTTTAAGACTTTGTCTTAGGTTGAGGAGCTCTCCCTAATGTCAGTCTTGGAATATCTTCCAGATTAGTGGATAGAGGTGCCACAAGGGAGCTGTGGAGGAAAAGTCAAGCCCTGGACCTGACAGGAAAGCAGGATCTGAATATTGTAAATGGCATCAGAGTGCTCACTGTTAGTAGAAGGCAGCAACTAACATCCACATTCTTCCCCAGAGACTGTTACATGGCTGTGCTGTTTACATCTACAGGAGGGCTCACAGCTCTCAACACTCACTGAAAGAAGAGGCTCTCCTTGCCTAGAGCCAGTTACTAAATCTTTTCCTTTACACCTCCTTTTGACTAGTGTGAGCAGCTTCATGCTCTTGCTCTGTAACTACAGGAAAGTTTATAATTAGGATCCTAACTCTCTGCATCCCACATTTCTCTCAAGTGAATAACAGCAGGTCATTTAAAAATCAGGCACTGTGACATCTGTGGCACTTTATGGAATTAGGGTAATATTAAAAATAAAGTGGGATTTAGAGACATTTGTTTGATTAGCCTGAAATTATAGCTCAGAAAGCTGTGCTTGGATTTTGTATTTCTTTTATAATTTCCTATTTTACCTTGAAGCTCTTGAAGTATTTGCATTTTTACTGTAGCTCAAGTAAAGAACTACTCTGGCCCAAGATCCAGGCACATTGATCCCTGCTAAGGCTAAGTGGCATCTTGGAGTGACTTTCTTTTTCTGCCAGGGTTACTGAGTTAGGACCTTAGGAGCTCACTTGCATTTTTTTCTTTCTGGGCCTCCAGTCATCATGTTCATTTCTGATGAGTGGCCCAGCTCCAGCAATGTCCTCTTCCCCAAGGTTGACTTGCTTGAGTGGGCAGCAGGGCACAAGGTTCAAGCATCCTGGCATTGAGGAAGGTGTGGTGCTCAGCTCTCGGGCTCCCTGGGCAAGCAGTTATTGCACAGAGTGGGCAGCATCAGTTATGGTGCCTGTATTTTACAAGGAAACGCTAAGCTCTGCTTTACTTTTTCAAAGAATTGGGATAGGCAACCTCTCTCAGGAGAGGACCTAGTTTTTGGCTGGGTAGAGACAGCTGTTGGCTGCCATGGCAAAGACATCTTAGCTCTGGAAAGGACTAAAATAACTTAAATCAGTGAGCTTAGGCAGTTTTTCCTGCTACTGCTCTTTGAAGCATCTTTCTCCTCCTCCAGACTGTTTAGGAAGCCTAACTGAATGACTGTGCATTTTATTTTCATACAGGAGCCAGGTTAAGATTCGGAGAGGTTTTAAAGCTCATATTCTAATGACACTGATACTGAGATAAGTACTTAAGTGTCTGCCTTTATTGAATGGACCCCTTAACCCCAAGGGCTATAGAAACACAAATTCCACTGGGCCTTTTATTTTTTATTCCCTTCTGTTTCCTATCTGAATGGTATCTACTCTCCTAAATGGAGACTGGGTTTTGAAATTCTCATCTATAAAATGCTCATTTTTGTGGAAAACTTTACACAGCCATTAGAGAGAATTTTAAGTCTTGTAAGTCAACCCAAACTGAATGTGGCAGGGTTCATTCAGAGCACTACCCCTGAGCATATTTTTCAGTAAATAGGTAAATTAGCCATGTACACATGCATGGGACAACTTCCTTCCCAACATTCATCTGTCATTAAAACCGCTGCTGTTATTTAAAAATACCTAAGCATGTATGATGTGCAGTTTTCAAAGGCTCATCATTCAACCAAATCTAAACCAGTTTTCACCAAACTGCTCCAAGTCTTCTTGATGGAAAGGGTTTCTTGACTCAGTGCCATTGTTTCCAGTTATTTCATCTTGCTAGGTGTCCGAAAAAGAAAGTCACAAGAATTTGTATTTGTATAAGAACTTTCACTCTCTCATTCAAAAATATAGCACTGAGGATAAGCTTAGCAGGAGTAAGAAGGATTAGGCATTTATGTGGATAATGAGAACATCCATGATTACATCAGGGGGGTGAATAGGATGAAAACACTGCAGTGACCAGCCCTCTCCTGGAATTTTTTAACATTTGTTTAAAAATTTTACAGGAGAAAAACTCCTATAATGATGTAAACAAAGGGAGAGAGTTAATCAGATATGGATTAAATTAAAGTCACCCACCTAAGCACATTGATTGTGGAGATTAAAAGCACCATCACCTTTCATCTATCTTGTTTACCTCCCAAGCACCCTCTGGCTTTTGTGTGGCATTTTGGTTTCCATGGTCACTGAAGGTTCCTTCCTATAATCAAAACCGACCTCCTGTTATAAAAGACTGAGAGCCTTTGCTCAGCAGGCCATTTCCCCCTTTTATTATTCTTTTCTCTTGCCTTCGGGGAAAGCTTTGTGAGAGCAGGACAGAGCACTTGGTTGGTTGGCGGTTGACCTCAGTTGCACACAATGAGCTCTGAGTGCTACCTGAAATGTGTGACAAAGAGAGAAGGGTCACTGGCTTAGAGCATTACAAGGGCATGGGCAGGCAACTGTGATGACACTTGCCGAATGTCAGCATTCACCTAATTCAGGAGGGTCCCCGGTGATTGACAGTTCCTTGCTCTTCAGCAGCTAAAGAGGCAAAATACACAAGTTCATTAATTAATAACTCTGTTAGACTCTGAAGATAAAAAGTCTAAAGAAAAAAAAGAAAAAAAAAAAAAAGCAAGCAACTAGGGAGGAGGGAGCCAGCTTGGGATGAAATATGTACAAAGTATATGTATATATTAAGAGCACGCCTCACTAGTTTAAAGCCATTTTAACAGCCTAAAGGCAAAATTCGTCATGGTATGTAGCTGAGTGCTGTGCTTGCTTAAAATGCTTTTGACAATGTGAGGAAAGCCTTTAAGCATTTGATGAAGGTAAGTTGGTTAGCAGGGCTTGGAAGCCATTTAGCAGGTTCCAAGATAATTCCTTGGGATCCAATTAAACTGTTGAATTTTACATTCATTCCATTTTTCTAATGCATTTAGTTAAGGGGATTTCCCTCATACATAACCCCCTGAAACACACACCGTACTTGCAAACCAGTGATTTTAAATACAGTTTTGTGTGACTTTTTAGCTGGTTTCACCCTTTGATTGTTCAAGTGTGCTACGCTTTTAAAAAAAAAAAAAAAAAAAAAAGCTTTGAGCACATTTTTCTCTCCTGGTTACAGCAACTGGTAATTTCAATGCTGTATATCATAGCTGAAATAGGAGATTTGGTTTTGATTGCAGAGGCGTATATGAGAGTAGAGCCTGTGGATAGTTGTTAAAGACAGTACAATGCTGATAGTTTCTCATATTGGGTACTTACTGTGTTTCTCAGATGACAGCTATAGGATACCGAAACACTGAATAAGACAGGATGTGAAAAAAACCAGAATTCCTCTAGCATGTGTGTACTCAAACTAAGAGAAATCCATCATTATCAGACTATCAATTTTTTAACAAATACTCTTTAAAGATGTGTTTAGCTGTTATTCTAATGTAAGAATTCTTATGGTAAAAAGTATTGGAATAAGTACCATTTTTACATGTGAGCACAGCAGATATTGGTAGACCTGTATAATTCAGAGTGGAGGGATGAGAATCTTTTCTGACATTTTCCATCATATTAGTATCTTAGAAATGAGCATCAATATTTTGTCATAACAAAGAACACGTTCAGCTGTCGGACTTAAAAGAAATGCAAAGCTATCTTGCAAACAGATCTTGAAACCATGAAATATGTCAAAAACAATGATGTAACATTGTATAAGTTTTATATCAAAATACTATGTTTTCACTTAGTCTGAATTAACAGCTTTTAGTAAAGTGAATTCTAACCAACACTACCAGTGAAACTCTCCTGCCTTTCACAACAGTGTAATCACATCTGCAGAATACTGCAGTTTATCAGGGAGTAGGCACTTTCACTACTCAGTTGTGAAAAGCATAATTTGGTCTTGTAGCTAAAAACATTTCTCCTGAGAGAGTATATTGAGAACAGTGATTTCTGCCAGAAACTCCATGCTGCTGTTCATGCAGCTTTCATCTTTGGAATGATGTGTTCAGATCTGCTTTAGATCAAAAAAGAGCTGTGAATTTCTCCCTATCAGTGGGAATCAGGGCACAGTATGTGATAAAATTTGAAGAAGAATTTCTGTTGTTGAAAAATGTTTTATTACCAAAAGATAGGGTTGTTTTGGTTTTGGTTTGGTTTTGTTGTTTTTGTTGTTGTTGCTGTTTGGTTGGTTGTTGGTTTTTTGGCTTTTTGTCAGAATTGAATGTCAGTACACGGAAATATGTGACAAGAATACACAAATGAGTGAAAATTTAGTATACTGCAAAAATTTTTTCCTACTGAGCAAAGAAAAGCTAGAAGAAAGTATGGCCAAAGAGTCCTCCAGTTAAAATAGCCCAGTCTTTATTTTTACATGCCAAAACTCTCAATTAAGTTCCTAAGAAATATACAGCATATGTCAATACTTAAATGGGTGTAAATGTGCTTTGTCATAAACAGTGTCATAATGTGGGAGTCTACTGCCTTAAATAGTATCCAATCATACTGTTTAAATAATCTCCACAGGGTGAGGATGATGTTCACCAAAGATCCAGCCAAATGTCTCCAGAAAAGCTACTGCTGACATCAGTGGACTAGGAATGCACTTTAAATGGTAATCAGCTGCCTATCACCAATAAACATTAGCTAAGTTATGCTTCTTGCACCTTATTTCTGGATTCTCTTCTAATTCCATTTTTAAATATTAGGTGAGTATTTTTCATGCTAAATAAATATTCTCATGAAACCTTTGTTCTAAACTATCTTCCCACAGATAGTCGCTCAGCTTCTAATGCCTTCAAAACCACCTAAGCTAAAGCACATGAATGCAAATTCAGGTTTAAAAGAATAATGTTATACCTATCTTGAGGAAAAGTCATTTAGCAAATTGATTTGGTCATTGAATATTTTCCATGCTGCCATCTTAAGACTTATACCTCTAATCAATTGCACTTGCTGCTCCATGATCCTCTGGCAATGCTGCTTTTTATTCCAGTGGCAACAGTTCCCTGTCGGCTTCTCAGGCCACGTATTGTATACATTATGAACAAAGCTCCTGGCAATGGGCAGTATTCTTCCATCTCATCTCTATTATCTTAAAGTCATTGCTTTAAAGGAAATAAACTGCAGGTGTGTACGCTTCGCCCTCCCTTTCCCTTCACTTCTCAGAAAGGTCAATAAATGGGATTAAAATTCTCTCACTGCACATCAGACTCTCAAAGTGAGGGCAAAGTGCATATATGCATGAGCAAGTGTGTTCGCATAAACGCACACCCATGTGCATAGGAATACGCATACGCTTTTGGAATGTACCTCTTTACATTTGTGTGTATAATAGATGTTGGCATATGGGCCATGAAATCACTTTGCTGCACCTCCCAAAACAGGAGTCAGCATGTTTATCACAGTGGAATTGCCATTGTGATCCAGGCTTTTAGATGCTACGAATCAAATTTGTCAAACAATAAATAACATGAAGCAGGTAAAAATCTAACTTTATGTAATTCAAAAGAATGTATCAAACATTTTGGCTTATCTTTCTACAATATTTTCAATTATTTATTTAAACAACCCAATACATTAAAACAGTCAACTATTTCAAATTAAGAGTAAAGAGGAGAAATATAGAATTACACTGACATTTCATTTTTCTTCTCTGTTGGGTAAAATATATGCAGACAAGCATATCAAGACTTAAAGTAAAAAAATGAGTCCAGAATCAGAGCTTCATAGCTCAAATTCAGTCAACGGTTCTCTATATTAATATTTTCATCTACTTTTAATTTAAAGGTTTACCTCAGAGAGAACTTGCTAATTTCACAAATTCATGTAATTCTATTAGAATCAATGGGATTATTTGTATTAGTGAATTAGACTGTACTTAATTATAACTTTTTTTTTCTTATTCCAGGTTAAAAACTTTATCAGGAATATCTTTAAAATTAATACTTCCTTTCTGAATCATGATAATGTATTTTAATGAAAAAAATAATAATAGTGATAGGATGAGGGGTAATGGCTTCAAGATGGAAGAGGGTAGATTGAGTTTAGAAATAAGGAAGAAGTTCTTCTCTGAGAGGGTGGTGAGACACTGGAACAGGTTGCCCAGGGAAGTGGTGGATGCTCCATCACTGGATGTATTCAAGACCATATTGGACAGGGCCCTATGCAACCTGGTCTAATAGGAGGTGTCCCTGCCCATGGCAGGGGAGTTGGAACTAGACAATCTTTAAGGTCCCTTCCAACCCAAACCATTCTATTATTATATTATTCTGTGAAATTTTATGAGCAGATTTTGAGCTAAGGATCATAAAATGGATGTGTATACACAGAGAAGTTTATTGTAAGGAGCTTCAGGGTTCTAGAGATACTGTTCAGCTCATGTGAAAACCTCGCTTACCACTCCCAGTATGTAAGAAGTACAGGAGGAAGGTAAGAAAGTATCACACATCACATCTTCGTTACTTCAGGATCAGTATGTAACCGTCTCTCAAGAAGTTATCACCTTTTTCTCATTTCTCATCAGCAGATGGGAAATGAAAGCCTGATCTGTCAGCATGTGGGTAATTTTTCTCCCTTTGGAGGTTTCCTTCCAAGTCTGATATTTCTCGCAGGTTTTGATAGGGAGACTTAGCTTTCAAGTATTCATTCACTCTCTGGCAATGGGATTTGTATATTGTATCACTCAGCATCTCTTTGAGATGACATGCGAAGAACTGGATGTGAAAACACCTTCATGTCCTTCCAGCCACAAAGAGCAACAGAAAGATTACTGAAGAAGCTGATTATTACTCAAGTCAGATGTTTGTGTTTTTCACAGTATTTGACCAGTTTCAAAAGGCATCATAACAAGTGGCTGGGCACATTTATTGCCTTTACCAGAGCATGCTCCTCTCTTGCCATGATGAAATTTCCTGTCTGTCAGAGATTGCTTCTAGACATGGAGAGCACCTGGCACTCTTTCTCTTCTTATGGCAGTTTCATTCACATGGCCAGCCCTGAAGAATTAGTCTGCAGAAGAAGTACAAGGCAGGTAAGTGGGATTTTCATGCATCTGAAAGGTTTACTGAGGTTTCAAACTATCAAACCTAGGGTTCTGGTGGTTAATCTCACAAGACATGAGGCATTGAAGAGTTATCTGTCTTGTGGAGAAAAACAGCATGGATTTTGGGTAGCTACCCAGATTCACATGGTCGTTAAACAGATTTTGTGCTTGAATAATGTACATTTTAAGGCTGAATTTGTCAACAAGGAGCATCACTTAGTTTTTCGAAGTGTGTTATAGACATGCATTATGTTGCATATCATGTGCAGCTTTGACTATGTGTAGAGAGATACCAACAACTTACTTGAGATAAGCTTCCTAGCCATGGAAAGAAAGCACTCATATGATCTGTGTGGTGAGAGAACTTAGTCTGTTTTTTTTCCTATACCACACAATTCAAACAATAGCCATTCAAACTTTTATAATACAGAGAAGAAAATCCAATGTTATTGTCACACAATTACTAGTATGGATCTACCAGTTCCTTTTAAGACACTCAGAATGGTGATACACACATCATCTTCACCAATGAGCAGATATCTACTAATTTTAGAGACAACATCCACTGCACTGAAAACTTTGAAAGTTCTTTATTAATTACTGGGGTAATGGGACAAAATTCTCCCTCAGCAAGTTTGCAGGCAATTCAAAACTGGAAGAAGTAGATGATATACCAGATTCGTGTGCTCAGAGGGACCCAGACAGGCTGGAGAAATGAAGTGACAAGAACCTTATGAAGTTCTACAAAGGGAAGCATAATGTCCTGCTCCTGGATAGGAATAATGTCATGTATCAATACACATGGAGGGACCAACCAGATGGGAAGAAACTCTCCAGTAAAGGACCTGGGACTCATGGCAATCACTACATTCAACCATGAGCCAAAAATGTGCCCTTGCACAAAAAGAGACAGTCTCCTTGGCTGCATTAAAGCATTGCCAGTTGTTCAAGAGAGGTGATCCTTCCACTGTACTCAGCACTGGTGAGACACATCTGGAGCATCTCAAAACAACCTCAAAACTCTTAGGATTGTGGGTTATTCTGTGAAATGAATGGTTCCTTCTGATTTAGAAATTAATGAAAATAACTTGTGGTAGACTGTGTGTTCTCATATGTGCCTGTCTGGCACAGCCTGATATGGTGATGGATCACATGGGTTCAGTCAGACATAATTTTCAACTTGCCTGGGCACAACAGACTTTTCGAGTGTTCAAGGTCAGGTTGGATGAGGTTTTGAGTAGCCTCATTTAGTGGAAGGTGTCCCTGACCATGGCAGGGAAGTTGGAACTAGATGATTTTGAGGTTCCTTCCAGGCCAAACCATTCTATGATTTTTTCTCAATCTCTTCACCAGCAGATATCAATAAAAGGGATTTGCTAGTCCCCCTAATGTCTTAAGGACTGATTTTTCTGTTATTATTTTTCTTGAAGATGGGAAGAGGAAGTACATCCTAGCAGGCAACCACCTCCATTTCCATTTTTAATTTACCGTATCAGATGTTTAGTTTCAGAGCCTGTGCAATGTACCATGCTGCCTCAGTTTACCTGGAGGTCATGGACTCTAGCTGTACTTAATTTAGTCCCCAGATTAGCTAACCAGCACTGTCATCAGCTCTGCCACAAATGGACCTCACAGTCACCTACACAAGTGTTTTAGTGTAGGGATCTCTGCCTTTGCACATGTAGTGAAAGCAAGGAGCTGCAAAAAGTTGTCTGAGCTTTGAACAAGTGGTCCCAAACCAGACTATAGTTTCACTTTGAACCAGTCAGGTTTTCTCACTTCTGTCCAGTTTTCTAGGCACTAGAAGAAGTCACTTTTTGAAGGATGGGCACCAGGGGCTCAATTCTCCTCATGCAGAACTGTCCTCTGCATGAGATTATTTGTGGTATGTGTAAATCAGGCAGTGAGATGAAAATCTGCTTCAGAGGGCATAGAATAAAGATTTGGTTCCTTTCCAAACTCATTGTTTAGCACAAAGTCTCCCTGCTCCCATACTCTTGTTGTCATGGCTTTGATTCTCTGATTTTTTTTTTTTTTGAGGGATAGGATGGGGTATGCTACTAATTAAATTTTAATTTTTGTATTAAAGAATGCAAAATTTAATGTATTTAATGTATTACGTTAAAATACAGTAAGGAATTTAAACCCTTGCATTACCTTTTTTTTTCCTTGTAGTAAAATTAGCATGATATCTCACAAAGATCTCTGATGATTTTATAAATACTAATTAACTTACTAAGTCTTTTGCAAGTGTTTGAATAGTATTATACTAATTCTGCAGGAAGATAATCAGCATGTGGTTACACAAAAGTCAAAGAAAACTCAAAAAACTCAGATATAGTAATTTCTAAGTCCGACTTGTAATAACTGTTTTACAGCTGAATTTGAAATATTAGTCCTGAAACTTATTTGAAAGTAGCATTTTCTATTTGGATGAGCTATGAAAAATAATAAATCTTAGGGATTAGTCCTTCAGATTTCATTGTGAATAATCTGATAACTGATTTTATTAACAATACACTTTATTGCTTATATTAGCTAGACTAAAAGTTTCCTGTTCTATGAATAGCACCTTTGATTATCTTTTCTGTCATAAATATGAGATTAAAAAATAAAATCCTTTCTAAGGAAATCTCTCTTTCTCCAGTTTCAATGTACTGTATAAAAAAAGGAAGTTCACATTCCTTGAAGTAAAGGACACTTTGCTCTTACAAAGCTGCAGTTTAAATGAAAACTGCAATTAAGTCATACGCATCCAAAGGCAGCTTCTGGCTCTAGATCTTCATTTCAGTGGCACCTATCTCAAAGATGTAGTTAAGTGTTGTTTCTGGGCAAAAGACACGTCTCAGATATATCTTTTTCAGAGGTCTTACTTTTGGGTTGTTTAGACACATCTGCTCAGTGTGCTAGGTGCTGCAAACCCCGGTCTTTGGAAATACTGCTTCCTATTCATGGACCAGGAAACTTAGTTTCTTTAATTTAGGGTTTTGTGCAGCACTCTCATTTAACTAGCTAAAAGACACTATTGAGCTGAATGACACCAGTCTTGAGTTCTTCCTGACTCTATCTTCCAAAATTGTATTGATGTCATTACTTAAGCTAATATTGAAAATTCAGATTAGTCTCCAGAAATACTTAGGCACTTTTGTACACTCCATCTTACAGATCATGGATCTCATGGAAGTGAAGTCAAATGTTCTTAAAAACAGAAGGAAAGTAGGAAACACCTGACATTTTGAAGAGCACTTAATGTTGATAATTCTAAAAAGTTGTTTATAAGGAGAATAGTAACCAACTTCTGGATTTCTATGGCAATAGAAAATAAAATATCATGCACTGCATTTGCAATTCAAGCATCTAAAAAGACCCTAATGAATCTGCAGGAAAATCAGTGACCCAATCATAGAATCATAGAGTGTTTTAGTCTGGAAGGAACCTCTAGAGATCATCTGATCCAACCTCTCTACACAAGTAGGGACATCTCTACCTAGGGCAGGTTGCTCAGGGCCCCATCAAGCCTGACCTTGAATGACTTCAGGGATGGGGCCTCCACCACCTCTCTGGGCAGCCCATTCCAGTGATCTACCATCCTCATATTAATGAACTTTTTTCTAATACCCAGTCTAAACCTATCCTTTCCTAGCTTAAAACCATGGAATCACAGAATTTCTGAGGAATAGACCTCCAAGATCATCAAATCCAGCCTATGACCAAACACCATGACATCAGCTAGACTGTGTCACTAAGTGCCACATGCTCATATCCAGTTTTTCATCCACCAGCACACCTGAGTCTCTTTCCACAGGGCTGCTCTCCAGTATATCTTCTCCCAGCCTGTACTGATAATGCTGGTTACCCTGGACCAGGTGCAGGACCCTACACTTGGCCTTGTTGAATTTCATAAGGTTCATCTGGGCCCACCTCTCCAACCTATCCAGGTCCCTCTGGATGGCATCCCATCCCTCTGGCATATCAACTACAACCCCCAGCTTGGTATCACCCACAAACTTGCTGAGAGTGCACTCAATGCCACTATCAATATCATTAATGAAGATAATAAACAATGCTGGTCCCAGCACAGACCCCTGAAGGATACCACTCATCATCTTCCCTCCATCTGGATATCAAGCTGTTCACCATCACTCTCTGGATGCAACCATCTAGCCAGTTCTTTATCCACTGAACAGTCCACCCATCGAACCTATAATTATCCAACTTAGAGATAAGGATGTTGTGGGGGGACCATGTCAAAAGCCTTGCAGAAGTCCAGATAGACAACATCTATAGGTCTACCCTGTAGACTGATGCAGTCACTTCATTATAGAAGGCCACTAGGTTGGTCAGGCAGGACTTGCTCCTAGTAAATCCGTGCTGATTACCTGTAATTACCTTCCTGTCGTCCATGTGCCTTAGTATATCCTCCAGGAAGATCTGTTCTGTGATCTTCCCAGGCACAGAGGTGAGGCTGAGAAGGCAGTAGTTCCCAGGGTCTTCCTTTTTAAAGATGGGCACAATGTTTCCCTTTATCCAGTCACAAGGGACTTCACCTGACCTCCATGACTTCTCAAATATTACAGAGAGTGGCTCAGCAACTGCATCAGTCAATTCCTTCAGTACTCTGGGATGCACCTCATCAGGTCCCATGGACTTATTT
>JANIJG010013560.1:0-36586 GCA_024611175.1 Megaceryle torquata | reverse complement strand
ATTTTATTTGTACGGATATGGAATATTTTTACATGAAAACAATTTGCAAAGTATTTTGCTTTTTGCAGAGGACAAGATATGCGCAGAGTGAATTCATGATACTTTACATGTTAAATTTTTACATGCAAGGTCAGATGTACCTTTTTCAGGTATAACGAGGAAAAAAAAAGATCCATTAATATGAACACTTGCAGGACATCACAGATTTAACAGCATACATAGAGTTTCATATTATTTGACATTTCAAAGAATGAGTGACATTGAACTCATTAAGTTACAGCAAAAAAGACTTTATAAACAAGAGTACAGACTTGCATGGTATTTTACAGTGGGTTTTTTCAAACATAGCCATAGTTTATCAAGTTTATACAATAAATTAGCTATTTGGTGAGATTTTCATCTGGCAATTTCTTTTTATACTTCTATCTTCATGTGTATAAAGTTAAAATAGCACTATCTGATAAGCATGCCAGAGTACTGGTTTTGTCTACTAGGTCTAACAAACAGGTTTTTCTACATTTCTAGAGTGAGGCTATATTCTATCATATATTCTGCTGCTTCTCAAAATCAACAATAAATATTTCTTAGTATGACTCGGAAAATATTTTTATTTATTTATTTATTTTTGTAAACCTGTTTTGATTGGAAAAAGATTCTTGACAGTGAAACACCGACTCTGATGTCAATAAATGTTTTATGGTCTTAATGTAACACCCAGATGAAATAACAATATATTTCCAAATTCTCTCTTTTTTGTTTCATCAGACCATTAATTGTCTATTTGGGTGACACATATGACAAGTAAATCATGAAATACCCCTATATATTTTAGATGTGGTTTTGCAAGTCACAAGGGGAATCCTGCAATTCCTCAAGCAAGAGAAGAGAGAAGAGTCAGTGTCTGTGCACATATAACTCATAACAAAACATGAAAGTGTCTGATCAGTAGGCGAAAAAAAACCCTATGAAGCTGCACAAATGAGCAAAAGAGAGAGAGTTACACATTGAGGTCAGCACACCCATGTAGTCCTGTCATGAAAACATGGTTTCTAACTGCTCTGTTACATGGACATGCCAGTCATTGAGCAAACATTGCTCATTTTAATTGTTAGGAATGCCTCTTCTCAACTAGCAAACATCTGAAGCATAGAAGGTTTTTAGGAATATCAGGATCAACACTTAATATTGTACCAGAAATATCTAATAATAATATTGTTTGGTTACTTAAAATGGAACCAGGACAAACTCAGGAAAACTGGTTTTATAGGCTTCTTGCAGCATAAAGCTCTTATTAACAAGATACATTTTTTAGAATTAACTGCTATTTCTAAGTGACCCATATCACAGTAATAAACAGCACGGTCAGTTTGCATCTGCTGTACCGTATCATGTGTGTGTTCTTTTGCCAATAGTTATCAGGTGAGAATCCAGGACTCAAACCTCTCTACCTTGTTGCGCTGCTATGCTTGCTTTCTGCTAGACTCAGGGTACCAGTACCATCCCCTGTTCCTTGGGCTTGACTCAGGATACCAGAACCATCATTTGTTCCTTGGATCCTGAGAAATCCTCTGCCACACTAGAGCTTCAGCCTTGTGTCATGTGGAAAGAAGCCATCAGGAAGAACAAGATTACAAAACAGCAGAAGGATGGGAAAGGAAAGCTTAAGCAGAATGTATTCCTCCAAACTGAAATTTAGCTTGTGCCCAGGAGTTAGTATTTCCACCCGTGCCAAAATTAACTGCCATGGGATCTTGAGCAACAGTAATTGGTCACTGCCTTGCTCTTGTATCCCATCATAAGGATAGTCCTTTAAAAAGTGCAGTGTACCTGGGTAGTGGGGCATAAGTTCAATATTGACAGAGGGAAGCTTGCCACCTACTGAATCACCACCTGAGTCATCCTGTAGCTGAACCACATATTAGAGGGCTGGAAGCATGTGCTGCTGTGCTGGAAACCATCACTGATGATGCTACACTGAGGTCTGAGGCAGGGGAACTTCACAGGTTGCAGGTTTTCTGTCTTGTGGTTCCTTGGCACAGGAAACATGAAGGGTACACAACAGGTTATAAAATCCAGTTTTAGTATAAACCACAGAGCTTGACGTGCATGAGGCTTGAGAAAATAGTTTCCATTTTCTGTAATAGAGATAGTGTATACAAGTTCTACCTGTAAATGTAAAATACAAACTTGGATTATCTAAACATCCGCCTGCAAACCCCTCACAGCTGCAAAACCCCTGAAAGAGCCGAAGGAAGAAACATGGCAACAGTTAGCAGTACATTTGAACCACTGGAAAAATAATGACTGATCCTTATTAAATACTTAAAATTAAACTGTTTGAGAGGTTTTTTCCAGACCATTGAAAATGTTAAGATGGTGGTGAGTCTTGAGCTCATGTCAGTTTGCTTTCTGTTGCTGCTGCTTTCATTACAGTTGTATGAAGCTGACTGTCATTACTTGAAGCTTTGATGCAGATGTTTGCAGAATGAGTTTTAGTTAACCTGCACCAGTCAAGCCGGTGCCTGCTCACAGACTCAGGTACACCAGTGGAAGTACAGAGTAATAGGCAGGATAAACTGCATCCAGGGTTTACTTTTCCTTTACCTATGTAAAATAACAGTAGAATATGGTTTAGTGAGAATCGTAGTTTCAATGCTCCACATTTTACCATTCTTTTACTGCTTCAACCCTTTGTCAATTGCCAAGAGCTTCATCCATCCCAGTGTACAGTGATCAAAGCATTCACCCCACTGGCTTCTGTAGGATTCCTCCCCCTCTGAGCTCTGTAGGTCTCTGTCTGATGTAAAGTCAGTGAAAAAAATGCTCTGCCTGGGGCAGGGCAGTGGCAGAGCGGGTGTCCTTGGCATGGTGAAGCTCCCACTTTGGCTAATGGGCTTGGTCCTCGCCACTCCATTGACATTTAGGAAACAGAGCCCATTTGGGGCTGAGGGCTGCAGCCACAGTTATGCAGGGTATAATGATGCCAAGTTGTGGGAGTTAAGTGTCCAGACTGTCTGCAGAGGGGATATCCTGCAAGGAAAGGGACAATCCTACAAGGAAGGGGACAGGGACAAAGTGTCCCTTCATGAAAGGTGACAGGTTGCAGCTACCCCAGACCAGAGATGGCTCAGGGAGCCCCACTCATAGATGGGCCCCAGGCCTTGCTTTTGTGAACTCATTAGACAGGCAGGCTGTAATTTGCATGAAAATAGACTTTAGGAAGCCATTAAAATGTAACAAAAAAGTATTTAATGCCCTAGTGTGTACCGAGCTTATATCAACCTCCTTATTAGACCTTTCTTTTCTCTTTTTTCTTCTCCTCCCCTGCCTTGGCATGGCTCTGCTGCACAAACAGCCCATATGGAAAACAGGGCAGCCTGGAAACACCTAGCTCTCTCTGTCCTCTTTTGCTTTTGGCTTTTGCAGCTGCTGTTTTCTCAGTGTTGTCTTGGGGCAGTTTCCTGTTGCCATAGCTGATAGCCTGCCAGCGCCTGCCTGGGCCTTTCAAGTGTCAACACTGCGAAGTTTGCTGCGATGGCCAAACGCTTGTTAATGAGATATAGCAGCTGGGTAGGGGTGAACCACTGAGATGTATAAAGGCATGCCGCTGGTGCAGGAAGCGATGCCTTTTGAATCTTTTCAGTGCTCTGAAAGCATTCAAATCAAAGAGGGTATGTTGTATTCATTAATAAACCAAAGTTCCCATGCAACTGTGTTAAAGCCAGTAGTTTAACTTTGCAATGGACAGGTGATTTTTTTCTACAGTGTTTTACACCGGAAGACAAAGGGCAAGAAAACAAGAGTTTATGGACTGCCAAAGGCATTACTTCCCTATCTAGCAGCCAGACAGAATTGTTAAACTGAGCTAGGTATTTGCCATTTCCTGACAATAAAAGCTTCTTTTTTCCTTTATTTTTTCTGCTTCAAAGCTCACAGCAGCCTGCTTGATCCTTGTCTCTCATTGTTCTAGATTCATTTCTTAATTTTTTTGTAAACTATTATTAAAAGCTACCAAAAAAAAAAAAAAAAAAAAAAAAAAAAAAAAAAGGAATAAAAAAAAAAAGAAGACAACTTCTTAAAAAAATGCCAGAGCCTATAGACAGGATTAATGACCAAAGCTGCTTTCATTCAACTGGAGCAGTCCATGTGATCTGTAGTCTGCATCTGTTTTGCTATAGCAGAACATAGGAGTGCCCAACAGCTGGACAAAACAGCCAGAAAGCAAAAACAAAAGAAACTATCATACAGTGCAAAGTTTTAAAGGCAATGTGAGCCAATGAGAATCTTAAAGACTTTTCCAGCATTTATTTTTAATTGAGTTGGGACTTTTTTCTTTTACTCTCTCTCTTTTTTCTTTGTATTTTTTTTTTTTTCTTTTAAAGAGAGGGACAGCTGAGGAAAAGATTGAATGCTAGGAAAACATGTTTAAAACTGAAACAACCACAGTAATAATAGTGACAAAATTGCTTTGGAAAAGTTAAACAAAAGAAGTGTTAGAAACAGGAAAGGGCCATATGGCTCACCATGCCTGCCATTTTCTGGTTTATCTTAATTGTTTCCCTCACTTCTCTGCAAATGAATACAAATGTCTCAGACTCATTTATATGCTTTCATTTCCCTTTCACAGTAACTTGTTCCAAGGTAATTTAAGCCAAGCCACTTAAAAGATATTTAGCTATTTGACTGTTTAAAGAACAGCAGTTTAGCTATATTCATCAGCCCACTGCAGCTACTGTACTTGTTTTCAGAATTTAGTTATACCAATCAACTACCTACTAAATGGTCCTTTTTGGGGTAAACTATGTCACCCAGGCCCTGACCCAGAAGCCACTAGGGTCAAGAGGAGTCATGTCATTCACTTGAATGGATTTTGGTTTAGGCATATTATTCCACTCCAAAATTTAATTCCTTGAAATATAACGTGTTGGGGTGGATTTTGTTTTCTTTCCAGAAATGTAGGCATTTAATTTATATTTTCTGTAAAATGTCTCATTTTAAGATATTATATATTACATTATTGCAACAAAAATGACAGATGAAACCTGAATACTCTGTAACGCTTCACAAAAAAAAGATTTTCCTCCAGATTTTGTCTCTGGTGGCGGAGAGAGAGTGTACTGAGGCTCTGGCCAGACCTACTCTGAGGCAGGCTGTGATCATTTTCATCTTGATTTTAGATGTTACGATCCCTGTGCTGCCTACCTGGTTGTACAGATGTGACTGCAGAACATGTGGAAAGAGACTGAAGGAAAGTGCATTTAAATGTCTGGAGATGGCCATGCTGCAAAAAAAAGACCCTAAGTCGGGAAGAAAAGAGCATCAAAACACAACATTTCCTATTAACAATAACATCAAGTGAAACCACAGCAAGCTGTTAAGCCTTTAAGTAAACATACCATGACAAGCTGAAGCATAAGCTTCAACCAGCTTGTTAGAACACAGTCCTCTACCACAACAGAAGTTAAAATGTTCTGCACACACAAAGCTTGTGCAAGGGCACAAACTGCATTTTGACAACTACTCCAAGTAAGCAGCACATTATGGGGGAAGCACTGCTAGTGGAGGAAGACAGTGCTTTTCTCATCTTCATGTTCTTTTCAGCCTCAGAAAATGCTGACTTGTAGAATTTTCACAGAAAACTCTTGTTCAGGCACAAGCCAGTAAATTTGTTCATTCTTACAAAAGATAATGAATGATTAATAAATTAGTTGATTCAGTGAATATCTGGCCTGTATTCCTCCCCATATGGCTTCAAGAAGATAATTACAGCAGGGGGGATGCAGGAAGGAGGGACAGACATCTGTTGAGCAAGAATGGAAAGTAGTTTTTAAAAACAGTTTCTGTAGGTTTACTCATTTAATGGAGAAAAACAAAACAAAACAAAACAAATTTCATATCAATGACTTCATTGAGCACTTAAAACAAGGCAGGAATATAAGTATATGCTTCCTTATTCCACCACACTCTGGGAAGCAGTGGGCTTTCTAGGGTGCCTGGACCAGAACTCCTGCCTTCAGCATAAGATTTCAGTGAAAACAGTTGAAAGAGAAACCAAAGTATTCCCAGACCTGTCCTTTTTTTTTTTTTTCCTGACTTTCTTGTAGTTTTTTAGATGTTCACACACCTGTAACTCACAGTATGTCTGAAAAGCAGAGAAAAGATTAATATAGATGCTGATATTTTCATAGACAATTCAACTTTTGCAAAGGTAGGGAAATGGGAGATCAGAGATGACCTCATTAAAAAGGATAAAACACTTAATTTAAAACATTTAAGGTCCTCTGAAAAAAAACCCACAACAAATAAACAAAAAAAACCCAACAAAACACATCTGGAAAGATGTGTAATGTCCTTTGGAATCACATTTGCTACACAATTAAAATTATTATAAATATGCAAAAACACCAAGGTGCGGGACAGGGGCTGAAGGTAAGCAGCTTTTCTAGATCCCCAAAATGCTGTCAGGTCTTACCATAGCACACCACCATGCTTTCTGATAGGGCAAAAATCTTCAAATCATGGCTTTTTCTTCATTAAATGCATCCTACAATTGCATTTATCAGTATATATGGCTTATATTATAGTATCAGCATGTGGGTTTTATTCCAAATACATCATCCTTTACTTTGGATGTGTGAGATTTTCTAATTTGCAGACAGCTTGGCTGGTTCCTTCCTTGCTTATGTTAGCCCTAACATTTTTCTCAGCTTTCTATTTCTAAACTTAACTTTAGAGGTGTTTTCTGATGTCTCATCCTTGGCTTTTTGGTTTATTGGATATTTCCCCTGACTTTAGATACATAACAAGACACTATTAAATGCCAGCTCCTGAGCATAAGGAAGCACATCTCTTCCCCCAGTTTGTCCTTGGCACCTTAATGAAAAAGCCACATAGTCAATGCTTTTCTCCTTACATTCCCAGAACAGTAGTTATAGGTGTATGTTTGTTATGTCCCTTTATTAGAGGAAGACAGACCAAGTCCATAAGGATCTCAAACTCTCTTGTCTTATGAAAAAAAGACCTTTCCCTATCCCTACAGTTTCCCTCAGCTGGCTTTCCTGCAAGCCTGGAGGCTTCATCTTCCCTCAAGGAATTACATACAGACTCTGAATGCCTCTTCCTAAACCAGGGGGTCAGGGCATTTCCTCAGGGGAACAGTGCAACTTCTTTTACACTCCTTTCTCAGAGGGAGTCTGCAATACACTGTGTGGATTACAGAGAGGAATGCTAGAAGGGATCCCAACATTATGTTAGATCTGCCAACCTGACAGGTTCAACAGAAACCTCTGAAGTTTCCTATCCCCATGCACTGACCCGTAGCTAATCTACATGACAATATATTGTGCAATTGCAGGAAGCCCCTGCAATACCATTAGGGAACAGGAAACTTGGGAACTGTTTACAACCACCACTATGGTGATGAAACCTGTCATTAACTTGTGCACTCTTTCTTCTGAAACATGGATGCAATTGCAGTCTTATCACTTGGCTTTTAAGGAAAGATCTGCTGAAGGAAAAGAATAACATGGGAAGAGCAAAAAAGAGACTGGGCTTGGTTGATTGCTGTCATGATTACATTACACAGACTGAAAGACAGTTTCGGCAATTGCTTATTGTGCGTGAGAAGACAGAATTGTTTGCCATCAGTTAGGCTTCAGTTAGGTTTACTATTCCTTATCTCTTGTTTAAGGTAGTACTTCAAAGGAGTACTTGCTTCTAGTCTTTTGACTCAAGTGGGCACAGCAATGAGATGCCATGTGGGAGATGCAGAACTGAGAGCATTCATGTGGTCTCAACCTTCAGGCTAACAAGAGGCAGCCAATTCCGCCAATTATTTTCTCTGCTAATTTAGATCAAGTCATTAATTCATGCACAGAACTTCCCAAAAGCAAAATTATACCCACATGCTGAATATGACTAGCAAGCAAAGAAACACATCACAAGACTCTGGTAGACAAGTTTTGGATGATTTTTTAGACAAATGGGACTTTTAGGATCCATGTTCACATCCAGAAGAATGAAAACAAAAATTGTTTGGAATAGAAACCTATGAGGTCCCAGGACAAAGGCTTAAAATCAAACACAGCTCAATATGTAAGTATGATAAGTGGTGGTTATGCTAATATCATCTTTCCTTAGGAGAGTAATTGGTTTAGCTGGACCCAAAGGAGGTTATTTAAATGGAATATACAATTTACAGAGATAAAAAAGAATACTAATAACTATTTCTAGAACTGTTTGAGTCACAGATTCTCTGATTCACTAACCAAGCTCTTCCCTATCACCTCAACCCCCCTGGAAACAGATTTAGCAAATTTGATAGGAATGTACAATATGTTTCAATAGCTCAAATGGGGGGATCAATATTAGTTCAAATTTTTACTAAGCTGTATTGCTCTTCTGAGATTAGGTTTTTACTTCAGTACAATTTTAGCCACAGAGAACTAGTAGATTTTTATTTGATGTAAGGTTGAAATTAATATTACTTGCATTATACTGGCATCCCAATACCCAGGTTCTGAAGTACTATGTAGTGTTTTGGTCTACAGAGACACACAGTAAGAGACAAATTTTGCCCCAGTGAAGAATATATAATAAACTAAACCTTTACAGTAGAATATAGGAAACAAACAATCAAATCAAGAGCTGGTCAGGCAGGTGAGATGCCATATCTGGGACTCATCTGTCTAAATTTCAAAAGCTACAGAACACCTGCTTATGTTTTATGACCTTTTTCTAGACTCATTTTTTTAATCAACACAGAGAACCAGGCCCTTCCAGGGTAGAACGTATTTCATCTAAACTGACCATATATGATAGGTCAGGTGATCCACAAGAGTCTGTTTTTCTCTTTACGTTTGGAAGGTGATACACACTTGTAGATCAGACATGATGCTGAAGTCCACAGCTGGGTATCATGAAGCTAGAGAGAGGGGAGAACAGGCTGAAAGAAGAAAGGTAGTCTGGGAACCATGGGTCAGCCTGCCTGACAAGTGACACAGCCCCATAGCAACTATACAGGACAGGGCAGATCCAGGGATGGTGATCAACATCAACTGAGAGCCCACTAATCACTCTGCAAATTCATAGTGGTGAATCAGGTGTAAGGCCAAGCAAAAAAAAGTATTCAGTGGATCAAAGTCAAGGTCCAGATTGGGGAGATATAAGACCAGGCATAGGTCCATCTTCGGTATAGCACAGGCAGAGACCGACTGTGAGAGACAGAGCTTAAAAGCAGCTCCCAAGCAAAGGAGAAGTATCCCAGTGAAGTATGTTATGGTTGGACACCTAAATCATCTCTATGCTGGCCTTGAGCCCAGGAAGCCAAATTCCCCACAGGGTGGGTACCCTTCTGGGCAATGCCATCCTGTTGCTCAAAGCTTGCTCCAGTACCTTCTGTATCAGACCACAGGATAACTGCAGATCTGGAGATGTAAAGCTATCTTTTCATAATCAAGAAAAGGTAATACTTTGGGAGCCTGTGGACTTCACTTACAAGCTGGTTGGACCACATTGGCTCAGATGTAGCCAAGACACATACTGTGAGGTCAGTCCACACTGCAATGTCTAGGACAATATGTTCAGGGTCCTGGGAAAGCTTGCTTTGCTCACACCACCACTTTTTCTATTGCAGTGACACTGCTTTTCATATCCAAATTACCTCTAATAATTGTACACTTGCAATACATAATGAAAACATCTTGTATAGAGGACATTACAGCAGGTGTGTGTTTTAATGGCCAAAATACTGTTACTTTGAAGGAACACTGTATGCTGCCATTAGTACTATTGCAATTTTAAGGACTCTTGTGGAGAAGGGTACTACTCATTCTAAGAAAAGGTATCTGATCTGGCTCTAACTGGTAACTGTTCAAAAACCAAGAGAGCTCTTCTGTTTAATCAAACACTTTTCTAGACAAGAGGAAGAATTGAAGGAGCAGAATTGAAGAAGGGGAGTGAGAATATGCCTAAGAATATGTTCTAGTGGTTTCAGTCCTTGGTTTAAGTCAATGTCTCCCATGTCCTTGAAAATACCATTGGCATCTAGTCACTCAAATTTAAGTACACATCTCTGAGCTGCCTGTACAACTTACTCATGGTGATTTTTCTGATTGGTTGGTTTTGTTTTTTGTTTTGTTTCGGGGCTTTTTTGGTGGTGGTAGTGGTGTTTATTTTGGTTTGTTTTGGGTTATTTTCTTTTGTTTGTTTGTTTGTTTCTGGCTATAAAGGGGACAAAGAAAGAGAAAGAGAGAGAAACTATATTTCAAAAGATTGGTGTACATGCTTTAATCACTCACTTTCCATTGTTCAGGGTAATACTTTTATTAAATGTTTCAATTCAGGTACATGAGAATATTTGAATATATCAAGGGTACTTCTTTTAGCTTCTAACAGCTAGACAGTGCTGCCACCACTGGACTATTATTTAGAAGGAACATGAACCGGAGATATTCTGATCTCAGAATTCATGTTGCTTCACTGACAGGCAAATAGTCAGGTGTACCTTAAGTAACAGAATGCATAGTTTTTGTTATTACCATAATGAATTGAGGAAATTAAGGAAAACTCAGAAATGCTAGACCAAATTATCAAGTTATCCTCTTAGTTGCAGTACAGCTAACGTAAGTACATTAGGCTTAAGCCAGTGAGAAATAGTCTTTTCCCTTTTTTGAGACTATTATTTTCAAAGAATTACCATAATTTTTACCTTCTTGCTTGTAAACAAAGTAGAAAACAAATTCCTTAACCTACATGTTTTGTCATTTAACAAGCTGTTAAAAACAAACTAGTCACATAGTGCATAGGTTTGCTTAAAACAAAGCAGACCAGACAGCACTCTGCTTCTTAACAAGACTTAACCCATTTGTAAATGGCCACTCAGGTGAACTTGTGAGTCATTGTGGCACCAAAAAGCCCTGCTACCTCAAACATAATAGCACAAATATAACACAGGAAAATGGCACATTTAAAAAGATGATACCACATCAGGTCATCACTGTTTTCCAGAAGTATTTCTAAATATTTTCTTATATATTCCAAAGAGAAATTTCCTGTCTTTGCTATTACAACTACTCCAAAAAATACTGCCAACAAAAAAAAGCCTACCTCACTTCTAACGCAAGTAATTCAAATCAAATCTGTGGCCAGGCTTTCATTTTGGGGTCAAATTCTGTGTGCAGGTGGTTCTCATTGAGTTCAATATGATCCCAAAGAATGCAGCCTAGGACTGAATTTGGCCTCTACCAGCTAGCCTAAATATATGATGCGGTTCTGTCTTTACACTGTACTGGAAAGAGATACTGTACCTCTTTAGTTTACGAGTCTGCTTATTATCAGTCTTGGAGAAAGAAAAGATGGTCAAATTCAAATTTCCACAGAATGTTTTGATTTAAGTGAAAGAATTCAGTGACCACCAGTTTGGAACATCCTTCTGGTGTCATAAGGAAGCATATTCAAAAAAGCTGTGCACGTACACTTAATTGATTGAAGCAGAGAACAAAGAGAATAACAGCCTTCCAGGTTTAGATGAGGATCAGGTGGCTTCAAGCTGAAAAGAAACAGGGACCTTTGTTTTGTTTTAAGCTAATTTCTGGGAGCCTCCATGGTTCCGGACATCCTGGATCACTTTAAAAGGCAAGAGGGAAAAAAACCTCTACAAAGACATTTGTTACACCATTATTCTCACTCGTTCATTCTGTTGGTATGTGAAATTTCCCACATTTCCAATCTTTGAACAGATTCCCTCAAAAGCAATGTTCTTATTTAGCATTAGGTAAAAAAACTAGAGAAATGTAGTAACATTGGGCCACAGCACTTTTATGAGGTTTAACATTGCAATGCTTCAATGGGAAAATCCACAGCCTAAAAAAGTAATTTTTTACCAATTTAAATCTTACAGGAAATAAATAAATAATCAAACAAATAAATAAAATAAAGTCATATGGAGAAGCAGTGCTAGCTCTGGCAAGGTTAGCACCAGCAGCCAGTGATTCCTCTGTTACTCCTGTCTGAAAACTTGGCAACTTATGCTGCTGCCTGGCCGAGTCTCTCCCTTCACACTTCTGCCCTGTAGGGTTAGAAAATTCCAGCTTGCTCACACCTCTTACTTCAGGGGCTTATGCAGATGGAAAATTAATATTCCACTGTATTTGGCCCTCTGATCACACTTTTTTGCTAATTAATCTGCCAAGCTTGCCTCAGAAAATGCACTGAATGAAGAGCCCAGGCACTGAGGAGAATATGTTACTCTCCTATAACATAGCCAGGAATGCTGTACCATAGGGTGGCCAAGTGAATTACTTTCAATAAATAATTTATTATCTGGAGGGGAAAAAAAAAAAAAAAAAAAAAAGCCAGTTTCACCTGGAAAATGCTCTTGAATATGAGTTAGATTTGGCAAATTTGGTTTGGCACAAAAAAATGAGGAAAACATTCAGAAATTACAGATTGGCTCATCTAAGTCTTTCTGAAGCAAACTGGTATAGAGGGGATACATTTATGAAGGAGTTTTGGAGCAATTCACAAAGCAGAAGAGGCATATGTCTTACTAATATTGTCCAACCTAGGAGGCCAACATTCAAATCTTCCCTTTGCCTCATTCAGGTTGTGAGCTTAAAATGTGTCCTTTGATGTTACAGAGCAAATAACCAGCCTAGCAAACACATGAACTTTTCTATGGAATGCTGTTCTGCTTTGCATGCCAAATGGGAGCCACCAGGATCAGAGTCAAAGAATGACCTTTTTCTCCCAACTCTCCACACTATAAACCTCTAGTCTTTTTCTTCACCCAATCCACATTTATTTCAAGTGCACCAATTTCAGTCAGACAGAAAAATAAGGCCTCTCTCAGGGATCCTATTATTTAACCATCAGAATTCATTTCTCTAGTGGAAAGTCCCACTCCAGAGCCCAGATCTGATGAGCTAGATGCAAACTGATTTAAATCCATGTGTCCCTCTTTCATCACTAGCCAATACATTTATCACTAAAATTTGGATATAAATGGTAGTAAACTATTCTACCTCTGATCTGTGGGAATTTTTTCCACTTCAACTGAATGGTAACTCAACTTCCACAGGAGCAATGAAGATTTCCTCTTTTCAGGCACTGCTCATGCAATTGCACTCGGGTCTCCCAGTTGCACTGAGATCTGGGTTGTTGCACAAAAGGTGGGCACTTTCTCAGGCTGTGCTTCTGAATGGAAGAGGATGTGGCTGCTCTACACTGCATGGCTCTCAAACTGAAACAGTCATAGGAATGTCTCCCAAAATAAGGTGGTTTTCCAACTGCTTTGCTATTTTTCTTTCTTCTTTTCCTTTAACAAAATGAATGAAATTAGTTGTCTTATTACCCTACCAATTTACAGAATGAGAATAGTGAAATAATGAAATTATCAGCTTTGAAAGGTGCTTTTGGCCTTTTTTACACTGTTATACCTCATAAGGAACTAGATAATTTAATCTCTGAAGAATAAAGTTTATTATGAAGTAGGCTATATATAGCAGAGTTCTATATTTGAATGAGAAACCGTCTCTGTTTTGTGACAAGGATTATCTTTGGCTGATATTATCTGGTTTGTGTAAAATAAATTTGAGATCACAGTGTGCATATTTTAGGCTATCAAATTCCCTCTTTTGTTAGTATTAATGTCATTATCAGGTTCTTCATGCATTTGACATAGGTGCATTTAAAAAAAGAAAGTTGTATCTAAGTGTTCTTGTGTGTGGAAAATGTTGAGAAATAATTATTTCTTCCCCTCATATATCTATTATATCATGATCACTCTTTCTGTCTTCTGTCTGCTTTAACTGCCAAACTGTCTGATATTTCATGGATTTTCCATTCCTCACTTTTAAAAAAAAAAATCTCAGCTGTTCAAAGTTACATTGTCCACTCTTGATACAACTAGCTGAAATGCTCCACAGAATATTTTTAGATCATCATCAGTTAAGCAGTTTCAGTTTTTGAGATGTTGCTATAAATGTAGGCTCTCTAAATCCACATTTAGTTACTGAGAACAACATTTTACATAGACCAATGGAAATCTTTAGGAAATTTTATATATTTCACTGTAAGTTCAGATCACATCAAGTATAAAATCTGGAAATGTAACTCTTTGTAAAGCAGATTGTCTGATTTGAAATTGAAGCATACAAGCAGAAAATGCAGACTGTAATGTGCATTCAGAGGCCCCGAACTACAGCTGTGGGGGCTCCACTGCAATAGCACCTTAGCTCCCATGTCACAGGGCAGAACTCTAAGACCTTTCTTTACACAGGGGAAAATGAAGCATAGACTCTTAGAAGTTCTGAGTGCTTGACACCTGTATAGCTTTGAGAATTTTGAGGAAAGAGAAGATTCCAGTAATGGGTTTACAGTGATTTTTGCAACAGAGTCATGAACAGCTCCCACAGAAATCAGAAGAATCTGAATGTATTAAATCAGCTTTACTCCTAAATCTCCCAGGACTTATCCCTTCACTGGAGACACTTTCTCCTCCTCAGTGGTAAGTCATTGATGAGATGGAGGCCCATGTTATCTGTGAGTGGAATGTACCATGATATGCTGAGCCTCCTGTCTGGCTTCTGAAGCTCTCTGGGGAAGAACTGTCCTGTGAGCCTCCTGTGTCTGATTGCAGCAGCTCTGAGCCCACAGCTCAGGGATTGTACAGACTAACAGAGGTGCCAATGGTACAGACATAGCTGTTCATGAACCTTTCCTCATTGGAAGGAGTGACTTAACCCATTTGATGGGTGACAACCCATCAAAACATTTCACTGCATTTTGCAGGTGCTTTGATTTCTCCAAAGAATATATAGAGAACCTATAGGAAAAATATGATCCCAGACTAAGGCATTTTCTTTACTTTCCCCACCACTGAAAATGATATATATATATATATATATACACACACATAAAAAGAAAGATACAGGCAAATCTTTGGGTTAAATTAATGTTTAAACAAGAATCAAGGAGCTAGTGACTTCTGTCAGAGGAAGAATTGAGCCTGTGCTGACCACCTAGCATATGTCAGCTGCTAAAATATTTGGATATCATTTTCAGTGACAATATTACAGAGCATTCTAAATGTCTACAGGCTTGTATAATACAGAACTGTATAGAAAGACCATATGCACTGTGATCACATGCTCAAAATTAATCCACACCTTAGTTCACAAGGGTTTTTTTTTTTAATTAATGACTGCATGTTAGGAGGCAAAATACAGAAGAAAAAATGGAGATTTATTTCCACTGATTACTAGGGATAATCAGGAATTTTACAAGCCTTACACTAAAATTTAATGTGCTAATTTTGGTTTTGGTAGTCTTCCCATGACCCTTTATTGAATGGAAATAAAATTTCAACAAGAAAACAAAACTATTAGTAAAAGGGCTAAAAATACACTGCATAGGCTACAGCATAACTCGATGTACTTTTTAGTATTTTAATATCAGTGATTCTAAAATTCTGTTTCTAAAAGACAATCCTGATGCTTCTATTTTAAGTGGAAAAGTGATAAGCATGTATGTATTATTGAATGTTTCCACTTATAGACTGAAAAGGAACTTTATAGTCTATTTGATGGTCTTACCGAGACCACTTACTGAGAGTAAGTGTGCTGACAAAATCTTGTCTCTGTCTCTTCACTAGAAAAAAACCCTCCTGATCTGTCTCTTAGAATGAAGACTTGGAGTCTAGTCTGGGAAATCCAGTAAACTAACAAAATACTTATGTCCCAGAAATAGCTAGATTATGATCTGAATCTTCTCTTTTCCTTTTTTCTCCTTCTTTGGTTACACACTGCCTAAGAAAACCCCAAGATCCTCAGCTAGCCATTGCCAGCTTGATACCAGGAGCGACAGTTCTCGCTGCCCTCAGCAGAACATATAAAACCTGTTTAGATTTTTAATCATGCTATATACATATGGGTATACACATAAAATGTTCAGTGAGCAGTGGGATGAACTAGCATTGTTTCCCCATGTATTCTCACACCACTCATCCCTCCACAGTCCCTGGGATTCCTCCTTTGTCCCCTGGATCTTTGGTCAGGAACGCAGCATCATATACTTGTCCTGTGGCCAGCAATGTGTACAAACCAGTCACCCACAATCCCTTCATATTTAATAGAGCTGGATTATAATGTCTTCTCCCTCAGTAGTAACCCTTATTTGTGTCTCTCTTGCCTCTGCAGTCATCAGTTTCTACAAAATGTGTAAGAAGTTAGGGTTTCTGGGACCTCCTGCTTGTTAGTTTTCGTTGTCACATAGCAACTAGTTCAAAAGTTGCCCAGAGAGGTAGTTGAGGCCCCATCCCTGGAGACATTCAAGGTGGGGCTTGACAAGGCTCTGAACAACCTGCTGTAGTTGCAGATGTCCCTGCTCTCAGCAGGGTGGTTGGACTAGATGACCTCTGGAGATCCCTTCCAACCCAGACATTTCTATGATTTCTGTGATTCTGTATTTAAGTTATGGAAAATACTAGGGGAGTTACCTCAATTTAAATATACAGATTGTAAAAACTGCTGAAGAACAGTTCAAACAGAAAAGTAGGGGATTTTACGTGACACTTTTTTAGCCATCTCACAGTTTAAATAAGGCAATCATGTCATTTCTCCTTTCAGTTATATCAAAGTGTAGCACATGCACAGCTTAGATTCAGGTACTTCAAGATCCCAATTCAAGCTAACAGTAGCCTTGTTCAGGGAGGCTGTTTCTACTGATACCTATTTTCCAGTTTTATTATTTGTCCTTAAAGTGTAGCTGCACCAGACTCAAACCACCTTGTGAACTCTGAAGTGTGTTTTGGAACACTATCAAGTGGTATGAAACAATAAACCCATGAAACCAGTTATGCCATTAAAAATCAATTTCAGGTACCTTGTCATCCAAGGAGTTAAAGGTAGTAATAAAACCTAGGAAGGATTCTGCTTTTTGGAAACTCTGGAAAATTAACCTTAGATAAGACAGCATGATGAACTTTTTTTTTTTTTTTTTTTTTTTTTGGTAAACATGTTCTTGGACTGACCCTTGAATTGCTGAAACAAAAAAAACCTTTAAAAGCAAACAGAAGTATTTGTATGGGTACAGCCAGAAACCTTTGGTCCATGAAGGCTGGGAAAATCTGGTGTACTAGTAATAGCTGCATTTGCAAATTTGTAGAACAGTATTTGGATTTCCATAAAAGATACACTAAAGCATGACAGACAGTCCAAAGCTGCAGAATACCTGCTAGTCAGCAAGCCTTGGTTCCTGTCTCTCCCACTCAAGTGTCTCAGTGTTATGTAACAGGAGAAGGGAATGTTCCTCTCTTTTGGCAAAGGACACCGAACCCAGCAATTTGTCTTGATGGGACTGAGCAGAGCACATGAAACCAAGTGAGTTATTACAGCCTGCGGTTTCAGGAACTGGTTTAAAGATAGCCTCCAAATTATAAAAATTTACATAAAGAAAGACATCTGACTATGGCCATGAAATACTTCTACCAAGTTTGGAAGGCAAAACTCAGGCAATGAATGGTGTGTGTCATAAATCAATTTTTTGGCTGCATGAACAGGCCAGTGAAGAAAGAACATTGAATAAGCAAAGGTTTTAATATTCTGACAATTATAAACAGTCCTTTGTTTTTCTTTTTCTCTTACATGCACATGGGTGTGGGCTGGGGAAGACATATATTCATAAAACATCTGGTGTTCAGCTTGTTGTTATAATCAATCATTCTTTTTATTTCATTTTTCCAACTCTGTGGAACAAAAAAAGGTTGCGGACTGCTTAATTAAAGAACCAAAACCTCCTTCTTCTGCATACAAAGGCAGAGGGATTGGCTCACAGTGTATTATTTGTGAGATTTGCCTTAAAGGAGAGAAATCTTCATGGTTGAAAAAAGCAGTTTCTTGGGTTTTAGTATCTTATGGTACAAGCCATTGAACTGGTATCTCTGGAGCAATTGTGCTTCCTAGCTCCCATCATTCACAATAAGGTATTACAGCTTCCACAGATGATTCACAATCTGCTGGCACTAAGTTTGAAACCTCATTCAGCAGCTAAAGTCACACCATTTGGGTGCGTGGGGGTGGGGTACTGTCTTTTTGTACCTCTGAGAAAGAACAGCCACATTTACAAGAGCACTTTTCATCCTACCATCCCTGAAGAGGACAATGAAGTTATTGGCTGCAAGATCATTGAAAATCTGCTCCATTTCTGAAAATTAGTTAGTGGCATTGATTTTTATCTGCACTCTTACCTGTATTTTTATTGTCATTCATGCTGAAAGGGAACACAGAAGTACTTAACACCTACATCCTGTCTGTTCCTTCATCTTCATATCTCTGTAGTATGAGAAATAAATAAATACTAAGAATAAAATTACTTAGCAGCCATGCCTCCTTCAATACTGTAAATGTGTCATGTGTACATATGTGTTTATACTTCCACATTAATTTAACTACATGCTAGCTATTCATATACTCCTCATTTTTTCTATTTGAGGCACTGTTATCAAAGCCATATTTTCTATCTTCCCAGAGCTACATGCAAACATTACATAGGTGATGGGAAAAATAACAAAGCCAGGGGTCTGACCTCTCAAAACTCATTGCACAGCAGCACTGAGAAATAATGCAGAGAGGAGTACACAACACCAGAAGCAAAGATCACACATTACGTGTGTACTGCAGCCCACTTATGCAAACCAACTGAGCCTAGGATGCAGCTTCAGATTTGAACACTTAAAAGTGCAGTTCTGATGCACTTGAGTTATCCTGGGATATTCATGTCACCCCCATGGGGCTGCAGGACCCACCTACAGGTGACTTGAATCCCTCTGGGGCACCAGAAGGAACCTGGTGGCAGATATTTGAGTATCTCAGGTGACACTAGATACCCACACTTAGGTAACTGAATCCTGCCTTAGTTGTCCACTTCTCCACTGACAGAAAAAAAAAGCTTAGCTCACTTGTTTACTTGCAGACATATTTATTTAGACACCCCAAATTAGGTGTCTGAATCTGATTGTGAACCCCTGTCAGCCAGCATGATTTCAGTTCTCTCTTGAGTTCACTGACCAATTTTGGTTACTTGGAGCTTGTCTCTGTCAGTAGCTAAGTGAACTGCACAGCAGAATCAGTCATGAATTATAGATGCACAGGGTGATCTGCAAACATTTTTGCATTAGAGTAAATAAGATTAGCATGCATTTTCACATGTTAAATAAAACTTGAAAATGCGAAAATCACCGAGTTCTTTCATCTGTCTTATAAGTTTTTTTTCTCCCAAGGTTTGTCTCATAGCATATTAAAACACCACAAGCAAAGGAATAAGATAACCCACTGATGAAATGACTAGCTGTATAAGTGTCCTCACTCTACAGGAAACCTTGTCATGACTTTGCTTTGCCTACACATTAATGAAAAAAAATCTTACGTTTTGTAAATAAGCTCTGCAAAGTCTGGTGGAAAAGTGCTTTCTTCCTTGTTTCGTCAATAAAGTTACTATGTGACTTTTAAAAAATTCCACTGCACTAGGAAAACTTCTGTTTCCCTTTATGTCCAGTTTTAGCAAGTTTTTCAAAGCCCTTCTTATTAAGAAAAGTTGTGGCTGGAAACATGGATAAGTAGCTACAACGATTCCAGAAGCTATAAATATTCAGGTTATGATATTCAAGAAATTATCCTCTCTGAGGTGGGCTTTATTGTCTCCTAGGGCCCACCTGCAGCTAGGTAAGGGCCTCCCAAAGTGAAGTGGATGGCCCTAAATGATCATAGGTGGTTTTTAAAAAATAAACACAAAATTAGTTTCACACCTACTTAGACAGTTTAGAATTTTAATGTGCAAAGTCTGCCAGGGCTTTGCAGTGAAATAAGGCCATGCATTCAAGCTCCCTAAAACCAATCAGAAAGCCAGGCTGAGCACTACCCATTTTGCAATTAAGAATCCCTGCTTAGGTTGAAAGCATATTATTAATGAACAAACTGCTACTTTGATCACCTTTTAACATTTATAAGCTCACCAAAAGTAATTGTGTTTAAAAAGAGAACTGTTCTAGCCTCAAAAACACTGAGAAGATTTGAGATCTGTTCCATGTCACTGTCTGCAGACACTGTAGCACACAGGGTGCTTTTCCAAATTTTTCTGAACGTGATCCCTCCCCCCCTGCCTTGTACTGAGGGGCTCCCTCTAGGCATATTTTGATACCTTGATAGTTTTGTTTGTGATTTCTGGATGTCTTGTAGCCCTGGTACGGGTCAAAAGCTGTGGCAACTGGGTGTCACCAGCCATATGACAGCTTGGTCCCATCTTCACTGAGGTGCCCTGTCTAGCCACCCACCTTCACCTAACACCTCCAGGTAGCAGCAGCAGACAGGCAGCCCTTGCACTGCCCCTCACACTGCACATGCAGCCCATCCAGTATGTCCTGCATTTGTCTTGGATTTATTCCACATCTGCCAGACAGCTCTTACGCACATTACTGATTTGGAAAAGCTCTAAGGTATGACCGAGTGTAACTCAAACCAGTCACTGGCTTTAGAGAAGGGATGGATAAAGATATGTTTTGCTGGTTTGTATCAGCATTTCTTTATGTCGTTCGACACTGGGCAGTGCTTTTTCTTACTGGAGCTCCAGTATACTGACGGATTTAACTCTTGACACCTCTATTTCACCTTCAAAGGAGCATGATGAGGCAGCTTCAGAATGTGCTGTTTTCCTACATTGCCTGTAGATCCTAAATATGGATAACCCTCTACTGTTCCGGGCACTGTTTGGATTTGTATGAAAGAACATTTATTCATCCCGAGAAAGCCTTGCACATTAACACCACATTGTTTCAGTTTGTTATTTCCGTTTGCTTATGGTGACTCTTAAGTCCCAAAAGATACAAGTTTATGATAGTGGGATAATTCTATTGCTGTTTTCTACAAGTGCATTTTGTACTAATGGATTTCAGTCCCATGAAATTCCTGCCCAGTACCACATGCAAACAACATCACTTTATGATTGATCTCATAATTAGATTCATTAAAGGACTATGGTACCAAAAGTGCACCTACAGTTAAATCCAGATCCTCTGTTAGGCTTAACCTAGTTAGTCAGTGCAAGACAGGTGCTTCAGGAGGATTCCACCACAGCCAGCACATTATTCATACAGGGAAATAATTTATGAAATAAAAGTTATTCTTACATTGCCAGATATCTTGGCACTCCCCCATATACTCCTGTTTATCTAATGTCTGTAAGCTAATTCATAAGCACTAATTATCTCTCTGGCTTTGGTTTTTTTGTTTTGGTTTGGTTTTTTTTACAAAGCAACTGTTTTTCTGTGACACCAGACTTGTGAGCTGTCCCAGGGAGACATAACCTGGGGATTACTCCCACCAGCCCATATGGATGTCCACAGCTCCTGCTCCAGCACCACTGCCACTACAGCCCCAGCTAGAGTGATACAGATATTTTGCATCAGCTGGAACAAACACATTTTGCTGCGTAGACAGACACTGATCACAAGGTGTCCCTGAAATGTTTCCTCTATTTGTCCCTTATCTGATCCCAGATACTTGGAGTCCATAAGCCAGAATTATTTCCAGGTTTTTCTTTGTTAAGTTGGTAATGGTGACGACGATAACAACGCTTCTATATGATAGCTTATTATCAAGTCTAGAGTGGCTAATTTAAGCACCCAGCTGTAGGGTATATGTGTCTTCACCTGACATGTATCACCCACCATAAATGAGCAATACAGTCCTCATAAATGATGCAATATGTTTCACTCTACTCTCAATGGAGAGGCATATGTGCCTATGAAGAGCTCCAGAGGAAAAAACAAGCACTGTAAATATACATTTATATATATTGTATGTAAATATATGTATGTAAATGTAAATATACAGACTGAACAAAGAGCCAATGTAAATGCTGTGTGACTCCATCACATATGAAATGCAGGCAATCTCCCCTTCTCAGGACTCATATGCAGAAATCTGGGTAATTTAGCACAACAATATTACTATTAGGACATGTGAAACATCAAGACACTAGTCATGATAGTACATTTGTGAAACCATCATCTATTTAATTGTAACGACCTGTTTACAAAAAGCAGGTTTGCATGGCACAGATTAAAGGGTTAGCTATCCTTTTTAGCTTGCCTACACTAGCAGTCACACCATTATAATTTCTGTAGGGGGTAAAACAGCATTAGAACTGGAAAGTAAATGTAAAATTACTTCAGAAACTTTAATTTTAATTACAGTCAGTGGAATGGGAAAGAGGACAGAATGGGAAATACAAATACAAAGGGAGTATAAATAGTGTTCTCTCAGGACAGTATTATTTATCTTACTCTGGATATAAAGTTGCTTTATTTTCTTAACTTCCTGCTTTGGAAAGCAGCCACTAAAGGAAAAGAAAATGTGGTTTTGTAATGTAAGGATGGGGTTTTTTTTTTAATTTATAAAATTCAAGAATCCAAAACAATGATTCATTTAAAAAACATGTTGGAGAAAAATTTAGCTGATTCCAAAATCATTAAAAGAAAATAAAAAAGAAAGAAGAAGAAAATGATTCCTTTTCAAATAAAAAGAATTCAAATTAATGGTGAATATTAGGAGCAGTTCCCCTTTCTCATAGATTAATTTTTGGTCTGGTTTTGCCCTTCCCACATTCATCAGCAGACGTGTCACTGGGGTAAATAACACTGAAAGTAATATCTACTCATAATGTCAAGTGCTACTCCTTTTCAGTAAGGATATCATAATTCCCTAAATAGCTATATAGGAAAAGAAGAAAACAAAAAACAGATTTTGAAATCAATGCCTTCAAGAAAGTGCGTAAACCTGTAAATAATGAACAAGTGTATGACATAGTTGCCTAAACATACAGTCTGACTCTGACTGTGGGCCCAGTGGGTTCCTGGCTTCCATGCCAGAAGCAAATCCCCTGTAGTCTCTGTACTGTGTTTCCCAGCACTGAGTGGACATGTTTGGTACCTCAGGGTATCGCAAATGGCTCCAAATGCCTTTGTTTGAGAAATTGGACCTCTCTCATAGAGCAATCATTCCACATCCTTATTTTTAAAAACACTTCCTAACTTCTTCCTTGAAACCCAGTACTTTGTTTGTACCTCAGGCCCATTCAACATAGTAATCTGATGTGGCTGCAGCACAGGCAATACCTGTGTTTTTGCCTCTAAATCAAAAGTCATTTGTCACTAATTGGCTTGGGCCCTCCTGAGAAGATTTGTCTTGGAGACAGCTAGCTGGAGCACTCCAAAACAAAGTCAAAGAGCAATTCATTGACTACAATGGATGATCTTAGGTCTTACACTCAAATCCGTTCCCTGACCTCTTCCCTTTAGCAGTGTATGCACACATACACAAACACACATCCATTCACATACCCAAGACCCAAAACTTGCATGAAACTGCTCTGGTACTGTCCTGTGATATCTCCATAAAGAGGTGTTGCACTGCCATGATAGTGAAATTCTAGAAACTGTTTGATGCACAGAGGATCAAGATCAGATAGTAGGAAGTGTAGAAAAGGCTGTTTCCTCTCAGAAAGGCAGAGAAACATGTTGTCTTGGATAGGACACCCAGCAGGCTCCAGGAAAGAGAAAGAAGGAAATAATATTTTGTTCCACCTGCGTCCATAGCCACTGGAGAGAGACAAGCCTGCTGAAGGGATGTTCAGCCCAACCATCCATCCATAGTTTAGGATATATTGAATGTGCATCTGAAGGTGCCTGTCTCTCTTCACTGAACATAGAGGAACTCTAATTGGTAACTGTAGGCTAGAGACCTGACTTTTGGATCAATAAAATAGGTAAGAGAGTTCCCACTCATGCCTGTAGCTGTACATATTAATAGATCTGCCTACAATATTTAGATCAGACGAGACAGAAAAAAGTAAATCTGTCTATGGATCTGGGCCTTTGTAGGGCTGTACTGGGTGCAGTTGCCCAGGTGTAGGCAGTGGGTGGGTGACTGCAGGACAGCCTCTGGGAAAAGATGATGAGGCTGCCCCATACTGGTTCCAAAGGTCTCACTGCAGGGCATGGCCGAGCCACTCAGCCAAGGCTATGGCACCTCAGAGAATATGTATTTAAGAAAAGGAAAATAAACAAATAAATAAATCAGGACAAAGAGTGGAGAAGGGAACAAAAAGAGTGAGAAACAACAGAGGGATTGCTAAGATCAGAGGAGGGGGGGAGGTGCTCCAGGCACCAGAACAGAGATTGGAGACATCCTCTGGAGGAGACCAACATGGAGCAGGTATTTCCCTGAACCATGCCAGAGCTGGCTTCTGAAGGGGACTATGCTGGAGGAAGGGAAAAGTGTGAGGAGAAAGGAGTGGCAGAGAGAAGCTGTTATAGACTGGCCCCAGATTCCATTCCCCATTCCCCTGCATCAATCCTGGGGGAGGAGGTAGAGGAGCTGGGAAGAAAGGACTGCTGAGCCTGGGAAGCAGGGGCAGACAGGAGGTGTATTAGTTTTAGTCTTTATTTCTCACCATCCTACTCTATTTTGACTGGAAAGGAATTAAATTTATTTTTCTCTGTATAGAGTCTATTTTGTCCATAAGTAATTGGTGAGTGAACTCCCTCTCTCTATCTCAGTCCATGAGTTTTCCATCCTATTTTGCTCTCCTTTTTCTGTTGAGGAGGGAGAGTGAGGCAGTAGTGGGATGGGCAATTGGCAGCCAGCCAAGGTCAGCCCACCACAGAAGGTTAAGGTGTTCATACCTGTTATAAAACATAACTAATTCAGAGTCCTTCAAATTCCCACTGATCTAACAGCAGAAAAGAAATGTAAAAGCCATTGCAAGGATATAAATGGAATCAGCATGTGCTGTGCTGGTTATAAAGTGATGGGACACAGTGCCAGGAGGTGGAGCAATCAAGAGTTGCACCAGTCTGGGCCAAAACACTGACCCAAACCATTAAGTACTTCTTGTTTAACACTGAAAATTTTCTTTAGTTTTAGGAAGAGAACATCATAACCTACTTTCCTCAATATGCTGGAGCTCATCCTCATTTTCATTAGGCCCATTCATGATTGCAAGATAAATAGAAGTTCATAAATAGAAGTGTATTGGCATAAACATAATTTCTGTACTTGGCACTTGACTTAGGTAAACAACCATGCACTTCCAGCAAGCCTTAAGGTTGGAACCTCATCATTTCACACTGTCAGTGCAGTCTTCTACAGTTAAGTGATTTAAACTGAGGCAGGCTGAATGGACCTTTGGGATTCTCTGCTTTTCTCCATTAATCACAGAAAGCTTTGTACGGCGCCACCCTTCACTTGTGCATCCCTGGCACTCAGAATGGGGACACAGGTCAGGATTTCAGCTGCAGTGTGCCTTTGGGGATGTGTAGGTCTGGGTCCTCACAGGCCAGACAGGTCTCCATCGCACCATTCACCTGCCCTGCAGCAGACTAGACTGACTTTCAAGCTTGTTAAGATGGACAGTGATGACCCACAACACATCAGCTGACAGCAGGATTTAATCTCTGGGAGATGCAGGTACTCCTGACCACTTTTTCTGGCTCCCACTGAATTCCAAGGGCAGCAGAAACCAAGACTTGTACCCAGCACAGAAGTAAGAGAGCAGTTGCAAGGCAGCAGTTCCTCACTGGCAGGAATGAAGGGAGATAGATGTCATCTTCACAGCCTGTCAGCAACCATGGCATTGGATTCTCCAGAGTTTCCAGACAGTTCTCTCAGTGATGTTAGTTTGAAGCTGTGGATGTTAACATAGAAATCATTTATCAGGCTGCACCACCAAAATCAGTTTTCAAATGTTACAGGTTGCTGAAATTACAGAATGTACGGATTAACAAGTGTAATCCTACAGAACTTTCTCCTAGAAATAGAAAAACCACAGTCTTTAAAGAATACTGAAAATGTAATGTAGTGTCTAAGAATTTGATTGTACTGGAACTCCTACACCTTACCTGAATCCATCTGGACAAGACTGGGACTGCCATTAAATTCAGTGAGTGTGTGTGGGGAGCCTCTTGAAGTTACAGGGTTGTCCTGACCATATAGAATTAGTGGCAAGACTGGGGACATGAACAAGACCGGACATTTATTTGCAAAGGAAATAACTTTCTCGCACTGAAAACATGCACACAATATTTAAGCAGTGCATTTGTGACTTTTTACCTTGTTCTGTAACTCCAGTTTGTGAGTTAACTTCTTCCACAGAGGTTGCAGACTCTTTCAATGGCAGTGCTGTTCCCAGTGAAGCATGCAGTGAGTAGTTAATCATTAATTCTTCATGGTTCATATTTGCTGTCTGCTTACTGCATATAGTTTGATATAGTTCCTTCCAATAGACTTAATGCTGTCATTAGGAGTCACATGCTGGACCTTTATCTGAACTATTATCACAGTCCAGACATAGCATTACAGCCTTCCTTTGTAAGCCAAAGTTATGGAGTTCAGAAAGGCTTAAAACTTAATAAATACTATGGGTTTTATGGTAATGGAACAGCTGCAGTGGCAAACTGACACACACACACCCCCACCCCCCCCCCGACTGAGCCTGCCTAGTTGGTCTAAACAGGTGCACCTAGAGGCTAAAGCTCTTTTTTTTTTTTTATCCATGACACTAATTTCATTGTCAAAGTCTAGCTTAACAATTGTGTGTGTGTTAGGATAATGTAAAGGAATCCAGACACATGTGGTGAACTAAATTCCTGGCTCTTGCAAAAGGAGTGAATTTTTAAATTGAAATTGCAGTTATCTTTGTACAGATAAAACAGCTGTCCACTTGCAAAAAAAAAAAAAACCAACCCAACCACAAACCAAAAAGCAAACCAATATTTTGTTATTATAACTGTTATAGAAACAATGAGTGATATGATAGGGGGAGACTGTCCTCAGTATAATAAAAACAGACACAAAATGGTGTGAATTTTGGTACATAGCGTTTATTCTAGGTACATTCTAGAAAGCTCTAAACTTTTATTTTAAATCTCAGATATAGTCTGGGATCACATTTCTATGTGCTTTGGAAGAACTCATTTCCCACTGTGTTGAAGTGCACAAGTGGGAAGGCAGAGGCTTTTGAAAATTTCAGCTTAAGTGCCTTAGATGAGATCACTAGGCCTGTGGCTGACCTATTCAACTACACTAGAAACACTTTCCTCCTCCTCACTGTACATTAGGCTACTTATTTCTTGGAAGATAATCTCTAAGATCAGGATCAACGGTAAATAATTGCATTTTCCATTCACATTTGTTGACACTTTCCACGGGGGTTGCAGTGAATTTAAATTATACTGGATGGGTCATCTCTCACACAAGTGATTTCTTCCTTCCAGATGCTTTTGGAGAGTCTGCTTAACAGGATATGACACACCCAAAAGGCCAAGTTAAATCTACATAGGTTACTGTAAACCACCAAAAACCTCTTTGCATCAATCAATACACAAGTTCACTTGGGAAGCAAATGGCACAAGCCTGGGTGGAATCCTGTGTTCATACAGCTATAATGCTTCCCATAACACAGCAAGATTATGCAGGACAGCTTCCAGTATCTCTGCATGACACAAAACTGTGCCATACACACTTATCTTCACCCCCCCTTTTTTTTTTTTTAATGGAAGGTTTCTCTTGTTTCAGGTAACAAAGGGCTTTTCTTCATCCGTGTGGAAAATCCCATAGAATATAATACAGATGAAGACAATAAAGATGTAGATAAATGTTCCATAGAAATTAATTCAGAATTAGATCCTTTCTGAAAAGCTGTAAGCCAGCCAATAAAATTCAACATAGAGATCACTTTGCTTTAAAAAATGATGAGTTGTTTGAAAAATGAGTGTTCTCTTTAAAATCCATGGGGTGTTCCTCCGATGACTGGAAATTGTATAAAAATAGTCATCCCTTTTTAAGATTCACATTCTCCCAGACAGACACTGAACCCAGAGTTTCCAAAGACAGTTTTTGTCACCCCTCTTTCATAGACTATTTCTTGGCTTTAAAATTGTCTGCTGTGACCTGAGCATTTATGGAGATGTCACAATCAGGCTTTCTCTGCTTGATATCTGAAAAAAAGGTAATCTTTACTTGCTTTAAAGAAATTAAACTTTCCAGACAATTTCCCCATAGTGAGACAAGCTATAGACTTGTAATGTCTCAAAATTGATTTAGAGATATTTCTAAGAGAATGCACTTAACAGTCTTTCAGCCATAGTAGTTTTGCATAAAGCCCACTGGAGGATGGCCAACTGGGTTTGAACTTCCTTGTGTTTAAATCCAAAAAGTTCCACACATTTTTCAGAAACTGGTCAATCAAACAGTGCTCTGCTGTCATATTTGATAAAAGTTAGTTACCACATGTGCTCAGTATATGATCCAAAATAGGAAGCACAGCATCCGATGAAGTAGATGACAAAATGCCAGCAGCGGATATCTGGAATATGTGTTCCTCAAAAAGAAAAGATATTTTGCCATTGGTCAATAGTTCACAGAAATCAGCTGCAATTGTCTCCTCTCTCTTAGTGTTCTGCAATTCAGATATTTGAATTGTTCTGAGAGCCCTCTCCACACCCCTTGAAATTACTGAAGAAAATTATACTGATTAATCTTTTCTTCTGTCAGTTTGCCAACGAATGAAGAACATAATTTACCTTTAACATTTCTTCAGTGCTCACTGCAGTTTTATGAATTCAGTATAGGATACAATTTGTGTTTATTTCAGACAATTTTAGAAAACATATATGCTTATTTACCAATCTTTAAATATTTTAGCCTTCCCCGTAACTCCTATCTTGCAAATCAAGATTACAATTTTTGTGGTGCCTACTGAGACTGGCAGTGCCTACCACTTTTCAATGTTTCCCCAATGTCTTAAGTGTCTTAAGCTCATTCCCTTGCTTTCTCCCTTTTAAGGACTAATATGTTGATTAATATCATACAGGTGTGCTCTGGAAACACTTGGCCCTTCTGTGACTTTCTTTCACCAATGATGTAAAAGATTCATCTGGTACTTTCCATTCCTGGTCTTGACAAGATAAAATACATTAATACATGAAATATGCATATATTATATGTAATTTTTGCTTATACATAATTATTACCTAGATATAATAGGAACAACAGTCCCAGACATTCAAGTGACAAGGAAAGCAAGGGGCCCAACTGTGGATTTTATAGATGCCAAAAGCCATCTTTGGCTGTTTGCAGAAAGCAGGGTCCATACACAGTTGGAGTGGCCAGGATACATCTATTTATTGTGCTTACCATTCTCAGTTTGGTTGTTGTTGTTTTCATGTAGCAGGGCAGAATTTGAGATTCTGTCAGTGCCTTCTTTCATGTTACTAATGTTTTTCTCTTCAGTATTTTCTTGGCTTGATTTTTCATTTCAGTTAAGTATCAGTTGATAGATTTCTCTGTTATTTCCAGTACTTCACCTATTTTGTTCCACTTTCCCCTGCTTCTTTTACAATCCTTCTCCATATCTTTTGTGCCCGAGCCTGTTAACTATATAGACAGTATGACAATACAGCATTAACAAGAATACAAAACGTAAATACGCCTGTTTCCCAGAAATGTATTTCTTTTGGCTGTTCTATGCTATGACAAATCTAGTTCTACTGGTGCCACCAAAAGTGAAGGGTTACTATATTTGCTTTCACTGAAGCCAATATAAACCAGAAATAAATTAGAACCGTTAGCCACACTGATGAAATTGGCAACTCTCACTGACAGTAGCAACAGGAAAGGCAAGTGCAGTATATGATGATACACGTGCCCCAGCTCCTTTACAGATCAAGAAATGACTCACAGATTCTGGAATCACTGAGCTGGCTGTCTAATCAAGGGAAAAAATCCTCTCTTAAGGAGAGATTAGATTTCACATTAAGATTTTGTTTTGAGGCAGGCTTTAACAATTTGCTTTATTATTTTTCTTCATTTATTGCAAGAAGACTGTCTGGATGCAAGATAAAAACAAATAATAATAATAAAATTTAAATTAATTGACCAGAACTACCAGAGAAGTTCTTGTCAATCTTTAAACTCTGGGTTTTGAACCCTTTTTAAGAAGTCAAGCAGACTCTGCTCAGAAGTTCAGCTACCAGATCTAAATGATTACTCCAGAAACAGGGAGCATTTGAAATAAATGGAACAGCTGTCTACATCACCACAGCTATAAAAAAGACTGTATTTCAATAAAGAAATACAAATAATGAAGTATTTTTCTCAAGCTGTGGTAGGAGGCAATTGAGAGCTTTTCCCCTTTGGTCTGCTGATTCCCCCTGGAGCTTACAGACCACCTGTTCCATGGAGTTTCTGGGACTGAATGGCTGGAAGGTGGATTTCCTTCTGAAACAAAACCAAAGCACATGGAGGATGCCAGCACTCCAGAGTATGAGAAGGTTCACTATCGCTGCATCAATTGTTTGGGGTTTTTTAGCTTCCAATAGAAGGATGATTTCAGCCAAATATTATGTGCTTTCTTAGGGTGTCTGAATTTTTTGTGTGATTTGTCCTCATGCTTGCATCTATTTTTAAAAAAGTGAGTGGAATAGTTTTTCTTCTAACAGACAAAAAGTAAGGAACAACCTGAAAAGGGTTTTCCTCTTGACTCTTATTTACATTGAGCAGTACTGAGGCATCTGACTCATGTGACAGTGCCTAGGCCAGTGCAAACACCTGCTTTGGGTGCACAATATATTACCATATAGCACTTAGTTTTGCAGCCCGGTAAGGATATGTACATTGTCATTATTTTAAGTGAAATAAAACCTTCATGTTTATAATAAGAGCTGTTTGTGCTATTTCTGGGCTGGGAGGAAGGATTAGAAGAGAAAGTTTTCTATCTCCTTTCTTCACTTACAGCTTTCTGGTGACCACTGGGACAGAGACAGCATGATACAGCATAGACTCTGCTCTAAAGCAGAGTCTCTGCTCTTACTCCCACTGAGTAAGGTGCAACCTAGGGTACAACTGACATCCAGAGGTGTATGTCGGGGGGTGACACTGACTTCAGTGAAGTTCATGGCTATGTGGTTTATGCAGTTCATTATGAATTTTCAGGGAGAAATTCCACATTCTAGATGAGGAAGAAGAGATGGCTATATTGTTTTGACAAAATCACTTTTGTTTTTCCATTAAAAAAAAAAATCCCTTTCAGAATATGCAAGACTGTTCCATTAAAAATCAAAATAAAAATTAAAAGCATATTAAAAGCTTTAATACAGTTCCTGCTGCCAGAAGAGCCCCACTGCAGCGCTGTTGAAGGAAGGAGGACAGCATCGTTATTTATGAGCGTCTGTACTCTCTCAGCCTTTCATGAAACCCTAATTTTATCTGGCAGCTCTTAAGAATCTCTGAGAAACTGGGTCCTTTGTTACCACTGCATCCATCTAACTTCTGCACCTAAAAAGACACGGACAATTTTTCATAAGTAAAGAAGTCCAAACTTTCTGACATTAATGTCACACTACTGTTTTAGACCCTAAAACTTCAAGCTCCTCTCTGCTCAAGCACCAACAAATGCCCCTTTTTGCTCAGCTACCAGCTCTAGCTTTTACAATAATTTTGTTGAGAACAGGGTCAGGACTCAGTCATCTGTTTTCATTGGGGGAAAAACAAGACAAAACAAAACAAACAAAACTCCTTTATTACCCTTTGACAGGAGTAGAGTTAAGCCCAAGGGGGTTATTTTTTTCACATTAACTTTTCCTAACCTTATGCCTCCCTCATTTTCTTTCTCAGATTTACTCCCAAACAGTTCATGCATATGGGTGCAGATGCCTGTGTGCCTATCTACATGTGTATGTGTGTGTACGTGCACATTTATCCTTGTAATGAAAAGGAATCTATCTGTTCAGATAATTTGCTGTTGTTTGCAACATGATACTGCTAGTCCTTTTGACTTCAGCGTGAATAAACAGCCTGATCCCGTAAAATAGGCCTTTTCTTTCCCGGGAGCTTGTTCCAAGATTGCGGAACACAAGCTAGCAAAGAACATCTGCAACAGTTAGTGGAAACCCTAAGAATTCTTATGAATAAATAGATTGGAAACTAAGTTGGAAATTTCTCAGTGAGATATAAATTTAAAAAAATGAAATCCAGTTGAAGTACCCAGTTTCCCTGGGAGAATACAAGTCTAGCCAACCCAAGTCTAAATACATGTGGTAGTGATCACTGTATGCTGTTTCCAGTTTATCATCAAAAACAATCATAGCAAAATTATTGTCATTCAAATTTAGCTTCTAATAAAGAAATATTACACTTTTTAACATAAATCTGATTGCAAACCTCCTCTGTAATGAAGATGTTAAAAAAAGATGAAACTAAGCATTTTTTAAAACTTCCTCCATATTTTTCCCTTATTTCCAGATATAACCAGAATTCTAGATGAACATTAAATGTATGTAAAAGTGTAAAAATGTAAAAGCCACCAGTGATGGGCAATACAGATCAGGTAGATTTAAGGGCTGTAATTCAATTTTACTTCAGTCTGCTTTTCAAAATATTCATGGTGGTATCTTTTTACAGATCAGACTCAGTGAAAAAACTCTTTGGAAAGGCTGAGATCTCGTAACTATTTAGACTTTCACTTTTACACTCTGTCTTTTCTTAGATGTGCCTTTTTCATTTCAGTTGCATAGTCACTCTCCCAGTTATTAAGCTAACACAGGCCCCTAGAGACTGTCTTCATTTTTTTTGATGATTACCACTGGCAGAGCGCTATGAAGGAAAACATTTGGGTTATATAGATTGTAAGCTAATAGATAGATGTTACCAGCTTCATGGGAAATACTTCACTCTTATTAGAAAAAAAAAAAAAAAAAGGCAATATTGTTTGGCTTGATTTAGTATAGCTTTGGTACGTAGAATAAATCATTTGCAGCTGGCGTACCCATGCACATGCTCTCAGGGTGAGGAACACATGCATGTTATCAATTCATTATCTGTGCTGCAGTTCATTACCACTGATGTGCTGGACAGCGACATCACTGTCTACCCTACATCTAAGAGTGTAACATTAATGGCAGTAGATATCAAGCTGTTGGGAAGCAAGCAAAAGTTAGTCTGTGGTTGGATTAACATTTGATTGCTTAAGCAGTACAGCTTTGAAAGCATGGGAAAATTTGCCTAGTGAGCAAGCCGGATTTTTTAAAAAATATAAAGCCTGCCAAGCTCCCAAACCTAACATGAAAAAAAGAGTCCGTGGAGAACTTTAATTAAAGTAAATGGAGAAATTTCTCCTTCTTCAGACAAGAATTTAAATTTGCCATTTTCAATCTATCCTCATACTGTATCTTTACTCAAAAGAAAAAAAGGTCAAGCAAAAGATTTTCACAAGTCTTTTCTAATCTTTCAGTCCTTTTCCATTTTTTGCCTATTACAGTGAAGAAAGCCTGGTCAAGTGAGCACTGCCCCAAATTACTTCACAAGACCTGGAGTTTATCATAAATATGCCCATGTACCAAATGTTTACTCATTTTAGTCTACTTTGGAGGCAATATGAAGTTTGCTCCCACTCTTTACTGTGTGGATACAGAGTACTGAAGTGACTGTACTAAGGATGCCCTCTACTGAGAAAAAAAGGATAGAAGTCTAACTATGAGTGTTACAGAGGATCTTCACTAGCTAGTACGAGTAGTAAAAGAATGATTTTTTTCAGGAGGAGACAACATTGAGATTTATTTCATTTTTTCAGTTTGAGAACAGTTCTGATGAGGGTGTGGACAGACTTGGCCACAGAATTATAGGTTATAGATATAGTAATAAATTAAACTGGGAGAGGGAATGTTCCTGAACACTGTCTTGATCATCTGCACTGTTCAAATGCTAGAAGGATCTCCACACATCTTTGCTGACTTCAATTAGCAGCTCCCCAAACAATTTCTGGGCATGATTTGGCATCTGGCACAGGCCAGTGTCCATCTCGAGTAGGATAGAACTGGTCACCTTGTTTTGAGTGCCAAGTCACTTTAATGTTATAGATACACATTGCTATATACTAACTGGAATCATGTCAGAAGATGATCCTAGGCAGATTTAACTTATCATTATAGATATAGTCTTAGAAAACAGGGACACAGGGAGCATGGTAAGATCATCCATTCATTCATTGATAAACATACTTGGTTTTCTTCAAATCTAACCTAAATACACCCTATAGAAATGATAGGCAGCTATTATTTTCTTAACCCAGTGCACTAATGAAAGAATGTTTCTTTCCACTTTGCAGCTACCATCTAATTATTCAGGGTGACAAAAAATGGTTCCGGTGTTTTCTTCTTAAGATTAAAAATGATCCATTAGTTGAAATTTTCTTGTGGGTCATGGTTTACAGATCTCTAATATCACATACGTATATGAGATATTTAAATCAACCTATTGACAAATAATAAAGCATAATAAAATTCAGTCAATAAACTTAATACCCCTCTATTGTCAATGTGAAGATATACACATCTCCGGAGGTTGAGTAATCGCATCCAAAAAGCAGCTAACAGAGGTATATGAGTATGTTCTGAAGATACCTGTTTCTTTCCACTGACAACAGAATTAGTTCAGGTTTATTAACTCCTACTAAAGTGTTTTACACACAAGTACTAAAACAAGTGCTGGAGAAGGAAGGGTGATCTATTATGATTGTTTGTGAATGATTGCTGAAAAATCTATCAGCAAATCCTGAATGCTTGAAGACAGCAACATCTGTGACATGTTCCTGTAATAGATACCACAGGTCTTAACAGAACCGGAAAGCCTCGTGACAGTATGAATAATTTTGTTCTTGCTTATATACTTTCATGACCAATAGTTCTAGTGCAGTCAGCTAGCACATGGGCTGTAGACATTTATGGTAAAGCAGTAAAGGCTTTGTGTGCTGTGTGAGTGAATACCACAGTATTTGTGTTCAGAAGAGTCTTCTGCAGGAAAAACAAATATTCTGGTCTGAACATGGTCTACATGGTCTTCTTACTAGTAATCACAGGGTGACATAATGTAGGACACTACCAACCATTTATGAATACACCCTTAAAAGTGACAGGTTTCATCGAGCTCATTCTTACAGGAGTATCCAAAATACATACTCCAACATTTTATCATTCTCTTATCTATGAATAAGAGACAGATATAAATAGTTTTGGTCACTGTAAAAGTTGTCTTTGTGGACTCTGAATATCTTCTACAGTAACAAGGAAAACATTTGTAATGGAAAGCAAAGCTGCTGCTTTTTTTGTTGTTTTGATTGGTTTGTTTGGTTGTTGTTAGAAAAAAATGCAATACACAGAAAATTATTTTTCAAGTTGTTACCCACATGCATTATTTACCAAGTTTTCTGCACCCTATCAAAAGGAAGGCCTGTTTATTCCTGATTTCTGTGTCAAAAGAAGTGGCCTGCTCCCTTTTTTAATGTGGGAGGATGGAGCCCATCAGCGTTTTTATACTGACATATTCTGGACACTCTCCTGAGTATCCTCACTTTTCAAGGGTCTTTGAGGTTTTTCCATGTCTTTTGACGCCAGAAAAGATGGAGCCAGACAGGCAAATGCTTCCCATCACTTGATGGCCTTGCCATTGTTATCTGAACTCTTTTGAAGCTGGGAACCTGGTGCTCTGTGCCATTGTCTCACCTTTCCTGTTAAGTTCTGCAGCATTTCCTTTAATGGTTTCCTTTGACTTCACTGAGTATTCAGAGAGGAACCAGTACAAAAGAAAGAACTACACAAAGCTGCTGAAAGACTGAACAGACAGTTTTCCAACATTGCCACAGAGGCAATTTCAGGCTATGGAGTAGCAGTGGTTTCTTTGAGTGCTTCAAGAAAGTTTGCCCAAAATATCACAAGAAAATGATTTCTTGGTGGCTGTGGTAAATCACACAGGATGCATCACAGTACTCCCTAATTTCACCCTCTTTGGAATGGAATGTGCACCTGGAAGCTGCAACACAAAGGTGTGAGACTGCAAGTCCCCAGTAGCTGACATATCTTCCCACTAGGGTCCCTGGTGACAAGGAGTCCTTAAATAAATTTCAGGCATTTGGAGTCCTTTCTGTTGAAGGGTATTCTGCAATCTAAAGGTTGTATGTCTAAAAACTGAAATGAAATCAAGGTTGAATTCTGACTTTGATGGCATGGATTTTCCTGTATTGACATTATGATCATGTGATACAGAAATCTTTAGAATTGCTTGAACAGTTGGTTACCTGGTGAGGAAGTAGAGATCAAGATTTAATTAGATGTATTGCACAGATTAGTCTCAAATGACCGAATGAAGTGCCTAAATTTTGAAGACTAGTGTCCCTTGCATTTCCGTATAGTCAATGGAGAAAGAGAGAGTATCTCCAAAATACTGCCTAGCAAATATCTCTATCTAAAGTAGTATTTTGATGTACTACTATTAAAGATAAATACATGTGGCACAATATCTTCAGGCAGAGGTAGTATCTGTTATTTGATCAACTGATGTGGGTGGAAGAATTAGATAAGCCTTTAGGTATAGAAATCTTCAGGTTGGAAAGGGAAGCAAAAAAAGCATTGACATCTGGAACTGGAATTCAATAGTATATATTTTGTTAACAATTTTTTTTTATGCGAAGGAGGGAGTTATGTGTG
>JANIJG010013559.1:78407-95523 GCA_024611175.1 Megaceryle torquata | reverse complement strand
ATTCACTTTTTATATTTCTTTTTATTTTTTAAATACACATCAAACTTTCCATAAATATTTTGATGCATAAATTAATTCAGAAAAATATTCCTTAAGGGGGAAACTTTATTGATTAAAATATATTGAAATTGAATAACTGTTCTGTCTTTAATATATTTATTCATTTCAAATATTTGTTATAATCCAAAATATAAAAGAATTTAGAACAATGGACATTAAAAAGAATAGTCTATTACTTGTTAAATGTACAAATAGCTCTTAGCAGCTTATTCATAAGTAAATATAGATTCCAGGTAATAAAAAAATATAGAAGCTATAATGGAAAACTCCACAAAGAAATGTATTTAATTAATCTTTAAAAAGTTTGCTGCTTATTCAAGAGTAACAATTAAAAATATTAACTCATAAACTGAAAAATACCATAAGTAATTACTTTAATTCAAAGAATCAAAGGATTTTATAACCACATGCAAGTAATACAATTTTACTGAGGATTCACATAGCATCTTGCTTCGGGTAGGCTAGACAAGTGATCAGGTGAACAGGATGGCAGAGCAGGAGAATGTGGGGTTTTTATCTACAATTAATGTTATTCACAGAATATAATATAAGGTTAATTTTTTACCTTTTTATTATATTCTGGACATAATTGCATGACTTCATGTGCTGGATAGTAATTTACATGTAAGGGAAATTCAGTTGTGTGTTGCAGCTGCTCCTTAAGAGACAACTGAGAACAAGGGTTAGATAAATATACAAGAACTCCTACAGCTGTCTCTGGAACCCTACTAATGATAAGTAATGATGATTAAAGAGTAAGATACTATTAAAAATGAGAAGTGCTCCAAGGCTTTGTTTTTTATGAGCTGAAATATTGGTTTCATCTTGCCTAACTTTAGACTCATATAGCTAACCCTTGGTAGCATCTAGGTTGTCTTCACAGTCAATGATAAGAGTATGCCTATTTATGGTATAGTTTATAGTAATTCTTATTTCAGACAACTCCTTTGAGAAAAATATTTAATCAAATATTTGTTTGGATAGTGTTTGCTTTCCCTTTAAGGGAGCTAACAATTAGCTCGGGTACAAAAGTCTTTGGTAAGATGAGTAACATCCAAATCAGATGCTGACCTGAAATGAAAGCATCAACATCCATATAAATTTGTACTTTCATATAGATGTAATAATCTTTTCATTTCAAGGAATATTCATGTACACAGAATTTAGTAATGCACTTGCCAGTGCTCTGAGTCATTTTCTGGTGGCACTTACTGCCTTTTTTGTTAGATTAGGAAAATTTTCTCATCCTGGGTGCTGTGATTTACACTGTGGGTGACAGGCTAAAGGAATCAGAATGTGCATAATTGTGCTCAGACTTACTTATTTCAGTTATATCTTTCCGTCTACTTATTCACATGAATGGGTGTAAATGAGATGAAGAATTACACTAGTCTACTGTCTATATTTATTTATCTAAGTCATTATAGGTAGAGATTTTCTTGTGTGAATCTGCTACTAAAAATATTATCGGTATTCTTCATTTATATCTCCACTGCAAAAAAACTAAAGAAGTTTGAAGGTGGAAAAAATCAGACTGAAGATCTCATAAAGAGCTTACAAATAACACATGAAAATCAGTTTGTGTGCAACCACAGGAAAAAAAAAAGAAGGAAGAAAAAAGGAAAAAGCAACATTTTAAAAAACATTCCTAAATTCATAATATTCCTGCTAAAAGCCAGGAGAAGAATCATACCACCCGATATCTGTATAATAAATTAAAAAACCCCAACAGATACAAAGCCATCATAAAACTTGATTTTGATCTCCCTACCCAATGAGAAACAACAGTAATTAAGGATGACCTCTTTCCTTTAGCTATTATCTCTCACTTTTTTTTTTTTTTCATTATTTGTTTTTGTACACATTTTTACATACTTAGTGTCTTCGAATTTGTGAAATACATCAGAGCAGACAGCAGAGCTCCATTGAATGCACTGATGTATTAATGAGAAAAATAATGTATGCAAATTAGAACTGCTAAGGCTGTTTTTTTTCTCCTATAGGGGGAAGCAGAGAGCTTCTGTTACTTCCCTGTTTTGGGGCTTGCACATACTCAGCTTTCCACCACTTTGGGAGCTCCCTTGTCACCTCTTTCCTTTCTTTATGTTTGTCTAGTGACCATCTGTATTGACTATTTTTGTAGTTAACTCTTTGATACATATGTCTTCAAGTTTGCCTGTAAATGTTTAGCAAAATATGTCTTCTATAAATAAAATGGATAATTTGTCCATTGAAAAGTAGGTCTACTAGAGACTTGAGGTAATCAGCTGATCATATCTCCACAGTATTACTGGATGAAATAATAAACATGCAAATAGCAACACAGCAACAAAACGTTATCAGCAGTTGTCTTCTTGAGTGTGTCTTTGTTGGGCCTGGTATTACATGTAAAACTTCTGATAATCGATGTTTACCTATGCTTATGTACTTGTATATATGTACATTATAAACACTATGTGCACACGGATAATATCTGTCTAGTCAGTAAAAAAAACATTTGTTTCTTTTCCATATACCAAATCATTAAAAAATCAAGTAATTCTGAGCAGTGAAAAAGCATCACAAAAACCTTATTGGCTGCTTTTATCAGTTAAGCTCCAAAAAGTAGCAACCTAAATAACCTATATGTACCTTTTTCTCATTATGTAATCACCATGCCTTAGATCATCATTGGCATTGCCACCTACCTTTATTGTCCCTTTCTTTTACAAAGAAAATGTAATGACTAATTCCTCTGTTCTCTCATGTGAAGCTTAAACTCTATTTTACTTCTCCTATCATGCTATTTTTTTCAGCAAACCTTTCTAACCCTTCTTTTCCAAGTACAGGAGACCTTAAAAAACATGATCTATCACAAGCTTTTGGACTCTATGCTTCAGTCTCTGGGTCTGTAGCTGCTTAGAACTGTCCTTTACTTCATTTCTTGAAGAGTAAACAAAATACTGCATTGCAGCAAAACAAATTTAAAGAGACACAATAGGGCAGAGGTCTGGATAAGAAAGGCTCAGTTTAGTTTGCCTCCTAGCAAAATATTAAAAAAAAGCAAGAGACAGAAAAGCAGCCTGTTTGTTCTTTATTCTCTTTAATTATGAAAACTTGAATAGACCCTGTTAGAGACATCATATTCTAACCGATGAAGCCAGCTATATGCATTGTTGGAGGTATATCATAATGCTGCCATTTAATATTGCTATACTGAATACAGAAGGTATGAAAAACAGAGATGTATATTAAAAAGGCAATAATTTATAACTGACGCTTATAGTTTTTTTGTTTGTGTTTGTTTGTTTTGTTTATTTCTTAAAAGAATCACAAGCTTTTAATAGTTAAAAAGTAAACAATATTTTCCAATTTAAAAAAGAGTACTGGAAATTAGATGGATCGTAGCTATCATATGTGAATTCTGGATAAATGTACATAAAACCTGTAAAACTGAGGTTTCTTTTGTGTTTTGTGTAGTACTCAGAAGCAGCACACACGTTATTGGAGGTGCTGGAACACACACACACACAAAAAGTTAAATGGGAATTCTCTCTCCTTCAAATTTGCAACAGTTATGGTCCAGTGGATAGGGAAAGGCCAGTGGAAATAGTCCCATGTTCCTTTTGCATAGAGCTCTGCTTTTCTGCCTCTTTTCCCTAGCAGCAGTGTGCAGAAAATATGCTTTGAACTGACAGCTTCTCTACAGAGACAACCTTCCTATTGCTGTATGCAGTGATGGAGATGTCCTCCTGAGACCTGCTATTGTTACTGGATCACATCAGGCAAGGTTTGTGTCCAGGCAAACACATGTATTTTGAATCTAACACAAGGACCAAAAAAGGTATCCTGATCTATGTCTCTTCAACACACATTCAGGGATCTTAGAGCAGCTGAGTCATTAAAGTCCCTGGTGACTGTTGCAACAGCTTTTCTGCTTCTGTTAACCTCAACATAACATTATGTGAAGGTATCATAAAGGCACATGTTTCCTCCAGAAGCACCTACAGATTCCATCTTCCAATCCACATCCCTAAAATGTCTGATTAGATGTGAGTTACTGCTGTGTCTTTAGCTTACTTGGAAACCATTTGTGCTTTTAGTTCTCAGGCTGAAAGTTTAATACCTTGTATGGTGCCTGTTCCGTATGAATTCACATATATCTCCTTCCAAAAGCAAGTGGCCTGTTCTGAATACTGCCTCCTTTCATGTCCTCCCCCATTCACACAGAAAACACACAACTTACTAGAGATAGTCTTCATTTACACATTATGTGCTCAGACCCTCGCTACAGATATGCTACCGGATGAATCAAAACCATTTGTTTGGGTCTGATCCTTCTTGTCAGTACAAGGCAATACAAGGGCAGTCAGATGGACATTCTCATAATTGTTTGTTGCCCCAAATGTTGAATTTTTTTTTTTTTTTTTTTTCCAGTAACACATAAATCGAACTGAAGCTTCTTGAAAGGGAGTTCAGCATATTGTACTTGAAATGGAAGTAACATTTACCCACTTCAATCTGTTTGCATACCATAGACCTTAATTTCTGCACAGCTTAATGCATATGTCTTTAAACATCAATATCTTAAAGGTGAACACTTTAAAGTGGCATGATTGCTTTTAAGGATTTTTTTATACCTTTTGGAGGACAGACCTGCAAATAGCTGAACACTCACATCCCATGGAATTAAGTCTATCACAAGATGGTAGTTGCCTAATTAATTACCTTTGTGTGTGGCAGGTATACTTCTTGGAAAGCATGCTATGCGTTACCCAGGTGATGCAAGGTTTAACATAAACAGGTATGAGCAATCCTGATCTCTGTATATAGCCTACACAATGTGGTGGCAGTTTTCTAAGTAAACTCCTTTATGCAACAGAGATTTATGAAACTGTAAGAAAAGCTGCCCAAAATACAAGCTGGAGTAGGAGTTAAGCCAAGTGTTGTCTACAGAGTCTGAATCCAAATGAGTGTTTATTTTTTCAGACCATAACACTTACAAACTATATATGCCTTAAATTGAAGAATATGAAGTAATGATACAGCATTTCACCACTTTGACTAGGGTGTAACTTCTCATTCACTAGGATGCAGATTGTTTCCTGGTAGAGCACAGAAGGAATCTTTTATCTTCTTACCCAGCTCTACATATACACTCACACTCTTTTCTGAAAAAATTTCATATCCTAGAGTACTTACTGTTTGTGGGTGGGAGTTTAGTATGGTATGATCTGCATTTTGCTACTCTATTGTCACATATACAACTGCAGTATGAACCAATGGATAAGAAATATTAGAAAATCACAAAATTCTGCCCTGAAATCATGTGTAAAGCTTCTGCAACATTGCAAAGATATGGCCAAACAAACTTTTTCAATAGCAAAATAAAAAATGATTGCAAAGAAATGCATGAATAAGAGACAGATAAATGGACAAAACTCATAATTACCTATTCTTATAATAAAAAAGGAACTGCCTCTTCAAATGGGAAACTCAGAGTTTGAGGTCACTGAGATTCAATTTGTATTTAGAAATATATTGAGGTTTTCTATTACATTGGGATTAGCGTTATTGGTTTTATGCTTGCTTTTCCCACTCTTAGCTGAGCTTTTATGTATTGAATATTCTCACAACATTTGTTAGAAGTTTTTGATGTAATTCTTGTTACAGATGATTCAAAAGGCTGTTTAATACACTTTGTAAAATGAAAATGATAAAAAATATTTTTTAATTCTGGAGAAATGGAGAAAAAGAAGTTTGTTGAATGGAGATGGTAACCTGTGTTGACTAGGTGAGATAGTAATAATTGCTTTCATTCTAATGGGTAACAACAGCAGGATTTGTAGTGAACAATTTCTTTCTATAGTTGCTTTCTTATCTCTTTTTTATTGTTATTGTTGTTTGTTTTGTCTTATGAGAGCTTCAAAACTGTATGTATTTGTGCAGAGAGGAGAAGATAATGTGTCACAAGAGAAACAGCAACTCAAGAGACAATGAGCACCCAAAAATGAAGATGTTAGCTTGGGACTAAGACAACTAATTCTCTGTTCTGTAACAAATTCAGCACAGTGTGACCTTGAGCAAAGCATTTCAGGCTATGTGCATAAAATAGTTTTTTAGTACCAATGACTGTTGCTTAAACCCAAAACATTGATCCTCAAAATCCTACTGCTGTCCAACTGCAGAGCCACCTGGATTTTCTTGATCCCTGTAAATGGTATCAGTGGTGTTCTGAAGGCACCCACCTTTCCTCTGCTCTTAAAGCTCATCTACACTGTGCTAGATATTGAAATAATCGTTGACACAGATGGTGAGCAGGAGACTTATTCTGCAGCCTGGTGGTTATAGTGCTCTTCTGAGGATGTAAAGAGACCCTGATTCTAGTCATGGGTTTAGTATTTACATGAAATAGAACAACTTTAATAGCAAGCTGAGGGAGTTACTTTTTCTCACCAATAAGATTCATGGTCTGAAGGTTGGAAGAGTCATGTGGGAAGTGAGGAAGAAAGACAGATTTAAAGTGTTTTCACAGACCCAGCTGTTGTACAAGTAACATGCTTATCATGAGAACCGAAGGGAACAAAAGAGACAGTGTTTTGTGACTTATCTGCAAGAGGAGACAAATTGATCTCCGGGAGTTCCAGTTTCATCTCCCAAGTGAAAAAAGGATTAGGCTAGCCCAGGAAACAGTTTTGGCTGGGTGATATTAGGTAACTCAACTAGTTTTTCTCATTCTACGAAACGGTAAGCTTTGTTGGTTGTAGACTAAGATGTTCACAGTTTCTCACTGTGAGGACTGTGTGTTACAGATCTTGTCCATATTTAGCAAAAACATCAAATGATTTGGTATTAATTTATGTCAAACCTTTTTTCTCCTATATTCTGGCTTGTTACAGTGAGAGTACAGCTAAGGCTTCACACTCCTTTTACAGGGACTCAGCCTATCTAAATCAGGATTGTGGATTCCATAAGACTGATGGATAATTAGAAGTTTAGTGCTTCAATGCCAAATGTGTGCACTTAGATCCCTGGTTGTTCATCTGTGAAATGTGAATACTTACATTCCTCCAAAGGGTGCTGTGACCTACAGGGATAACTATTTTCATGACTGTGAGGCACTCTCATATTTGGGCAATGCAAGCCACATGTATGTCTTAGAATAGAATCAAAATTCTATTCAATCAGTATATTGGGTTTTATTATTTTGCAGAAAGATTCATATATTCTTAGAGTGCTCCTTATCACACTCTATTATATTTTTTCTTGCATAAAATATGCAATAAAATATAGAAAATATTGTCATCTTGACTTTGAAAGCAGTAAAGTTACCTTGAAGCAGAAAGTAGCTAAGGTAACATGGTTTAGAAGGTCCAGTAAGAAGAAAGTGTTGACAAGTAGTGGTTTATTTTACTCTTAAAAATGCTTTTTGAAGTGAACTGTTTGAGGCTGTAAGATCCTATACAGACATTCCAAAACCAGTAGTTCAGATTTATATCTTTTTTTTTCTGATGTTCTGAACTGCCATGAAATTACTACTGAATGGAATATTCCACACATTTGTTAACATTTATGTTTAAGTAAGAATTTTTATGTTGAAAAATATTGGGCTATTAAAAACATGTTGATTCTAGTTTAGGACATATTTTAAACCTTGGTTTATATTTATTACTATGAAATAGTAATAAAAGAACAGAAAGCCTGATTGACAATGACTTAAGTTACTCAGTTGTCCTACATGTTTGAGAGATGCATGTGAGATTTCTGTAAACTCCAATCCTGATTTCCATGATAAGAAATGTTTAAGGTTCAGTTTTATATATAGGCAAAGTCAAACTGCACTGTCAGTGTTACTGCTTTCAGAGTGTCAGGTAGCATTGCAGTCTAGGGTGTTTAAGCTGTAATATGATATGCTCCAGAGGGGGTTCAGATTGGATATTAGGAAAAATTTCTATATTGAAAGAGCAGTGAAGTATTGGAACAGGGTCCCCAGGGAAGTGGTGGAGTCACCATCCTTGGAGGTCTTCAAAACATGTGTAGGCATGTCACTTCAGGACATGGTTTAATGGTGATGGTAGTGTTGATTTGATAGTTGGACTTAATGATCTTAGAGGTCTTTTCCAGCCTTAATGTTTCTATTAGTCTATTACTCTGTATTGTCTCCACAAAATTTGTATCAACCTTAGTATACGCATTTGTCATTTCTCGTTGCTCTTCTTCTAACAGAGTTGTTGATATCATAGTCCTTACATGGTATGCTTTCTACTGTGAGAAGTTAAAGTTTGGAAGATGGGATAATCTAAGCAGCTTGTAATGGCAGCCATAAAATTGCTTGCTGAACAATAAGTTCCTTACAGGAATTCTAACTAGTGTGTCTCCATCTCACAGAAATCAGAAGAAACAGGACTGAGAGGGGCTCAGAGACCCATGCTCCATTCCTCTGTCCCAGTGAGCTGCAACCTAAAATATTTGATTTATTGAAAGGCACAGAAATTTCTATCCTATTCCAATGGGTACCAAGAATATTTCATAATTTTCCCCTTTCTAGCAACATTTGACATATTTGAATATTCTCCTATTGTCTTTTTTTTTCTCTTTGTATGACATTCACCCTGTAATGTTTTCAAGATCTCTTCTGACTTGTGTTTCTTTTTCTCTGGATACCTCTCTGCATCATTAGCTGTGCATTCTTGCTGTTAATAATTCCTCTGCTTTAATTCAATTGCACTGAAATGCAATATTTTTTTTTTTTACGTTTTCCATCTAAATAAGGTCATTGTGAAATGTAATCCTACTTTCCAAAGTGATGACCTTCCCTCCAAACTTAAAATGTCCATACCGTGAAGCTCATGCAGTAAAATACTATGTAGCATCTATGACAGACCCGTGTCAAATCCCTCTTGCTACCTTCTTCCATTTTGTCAATAAACAAACAATATCTTCTTGTCAAGTAGCATTTTCAAGCCAGCTGCATACTGACCTTACAGCTGTCTCGCCCACACTCTAGTGCTTTTGTTCTCTTAAGCAAATGTCATGTCAGACAGTGTCAAAAGCCTTATTAAAGTCATGATATGTGACATCCACTGCTCATCTCCTATCCACAAGGCCTGTTACACTGTCAGAGAAAGAAATTAGGTTGTTTTGACATGGTTTGCTCCTGCCAACTCCATGTTAGCTTTTAGCAGGTCCTTAGAAATAGACTGATTACTCTGTAGAGACACCCGAGATGCACGAATTAACTTTAATCAAGGAGATCAGGGAAAATAAGACAGGCATTTTCTTTACACAGAGGCTACCCTATCGGGGAATTGTGTAACAAAAAGGTGGTACTGCTTTGTGGCCCTGAACTTTACATCTTTTGTCACTCTGAGAAATAGATTTTGAATGCTGAGCTGGGAATGATGTCTAGTTAAGATGTTATAAGCTGGAAACCTTCGTCTCCTTCTTTCACAGCTGAATATATTTCACTCCTTCCTCTGATGTGAGGATGAGTAATATACTGGACTTTATCAAATAGAATAACAGAAGAGAGAATAAATCTTATGATGTAATTATTCTAGTGGGAATAAATTCAGTAACTACTGAATACATTTCAGAAATGTGAAGGTTTTGGCCTGTCCTTTGGAAAGGTCTTCTCTTTCTGTCCACAAATGAAGAGAGTAAAAACCCCTTAAAATGCCTCCTAAAAATGGGATCTCAGCTTATCAGCTGACCCTTCCTAAAATAAACAAATATTCCCAAAGAGACCTGCTATTCTAGGAATATTTTACAAAACAAACAAATGAACAAACAAACAACACCCCCCCAAAAAAAACCCAAAAAACCCACAACAAAAAACCCCCAACAACAGCAAAAAAAATTGTCTCCCTTTTCAGTGACATTAAATCCTTTTTGCTGAGCCTCAGAGCTGCACTGTCCTGTGTACACAACATTGTCCCTTCCTAGAAACTCAAAGGCTTTATAATGAAAGGAAGCGTGCAAACCTTTCTTGTGCTTTCTTGTGACTGCAGACAGTCAGGATCATGCAACTGCCCCACTCTGTCTAAAAGATTCACTTTTTTATACATAAGCATCTGGAGATTTCAGAGGAAGATCAAGTCTTTTGCTTTCATTCCTAAAAAAAAACACGCAAAGCAAAACAGAACAGAACAAAACAGACCCCATTAATTTCTTAATCTCCACTAGTCTTCAAATGTTTTTCCTCTCCTTTCTGTGGAAATAAGCTTTTAGGTTTTCATCTGAACAGCATCAAGACAATATTTTAAAATATTGACGCTCTTTGTGTTTTGTAGAAAAGGATAAGAATATAATTAATATTATTATCCCTATCCCTAAAAACTTGATTCTGAAAAATCCATGATGTGTCCTAAAACCCCAAATTATTATGCATATAAAGCTGTGTAGCAAATTAGCAGAGATGTGACTACGCATTCCCTACAGAGGAATTTAATAAAATATGTTACAATTAAACACACATTTGAGTAAAGAATCCTGTCTCAAACACTGAAAGAGAAATGTGAGGAGATTTGAGTTTGTGGATTACTAGACCTGCATTTGGTATAATAGAAAGTAGTTTAATCTTTTGGAACATGCTTGCAATAGATCTTGGATGGTTTTTATCAATTTTTGGAAGTAAAGACAACTTTGTTGTTCTAACAAAGAGGTCTGTCAATAAGGTACATCAGATTTTATAAGCTTGGCCTTGTAATTGCAGAAACAACAATGAGGGATAAAAGTAAACAATACCAGAACTCCACATTCTCTTGGTCCTGCAGCAGATGCTGAATCTCACTGAACACTTACCTTTAGACGCATCCTGCTTAGAACTGAAGTGCCACTTTAAATGCCAAAATGTGTTTTTTCTGATGTGATTTGGATCCATTACCAACATTCTGGGGTTTTTGTGGATTCAGTCTGACCGATTTCCAATGCCACACTGAATAGATCTTTTTATCAATCTACTGTGCAGATTAAATGCAACAACTCTTTCCAGAACCCAGCAAATTTCAGACAGATACAAGTCAGTGATTGCTAGTGACAAAATAGCTAAACTTATCATGCATCACAGAGGTCATTTCTTCAAACTTTTCAGAAAATTCAGGAGGTACAGAAGGTCATAAAGCTCTTCTGTGCTCAGCAAAAGGAGTAACAGATTGCACTGCAAAGCCAGGCAAACTGGGACACTCAGTCTTTTTAGGCCCATTGAACTGGGACAGTGTGTTTCAGATAAGGATTTGTCATCAGTGGTGATCAACAAGTTTTCTATTGTATGACATCTGTATTTTAGAGAGATCGCAATAAAGGTTATTGGTTTGGTTTGTATTTGAAAAAAAATAGGGGAAGCCAAACTGCATTTGAAAATGTAGGCAATAAGCAGATAAAATTTTCTAATGACAATTAGGGTTCTGTTGAAGACAAGTTTACGAAATTTTAATAGATGCTGTATTTTGACTGTTCAATAACTTACTTGTACAATCCTATAACTGTATTATAACACTTGATAGCATATATTATCTTTTGTTGCTGTGTGAATATCTCCTATACTATACAATACCTACATGTGTAACAAACTTGAAATGCATATCAGTATTTTACAAACTTGTGATCTGTTCTTCATTTAAAATTGAATATGAAGTGCAATTGCAAAATTTTCATTAAAAAAGGAGTTGAGCTGTACAAACAAAGCTGGGAGAATGGGTCAGGACACTGAAGCTAGACTACCTGAAGACATTCTGTTATGAATTTCTACCACTATAAACGATTTTTTAATATTTCTGAAATAAAGAAGTACAACATTTTTGTGTCTGTGAAAGATTATGTACATGAAAAGGTATTTTATATTCTATTTCCTCAGAACTTTGTAATTTCGATTATTTGTAAGCACATTTAATGGCCTAAGGCTACCTAAAACCAAAAGGTAACTTTTATTACCCAGGAAGGGAGAGAGACAGAACTAGAAATATGCTGAAATCTGCTACAGATATAAAGAAGCAAAGCAGGGCTGGTGATGAATCCAAAGTGTCATCATACACAAAACTAAAACGTAGTCTGAGAAGCAAACATTGTATAGCATGTGGTGCACAGAAAAGGTCTGACAACGGATTACCCATTCGGTGGGAGAAAGCATGGGAGAAGAAGAGTACCAGAACTCCAGTAGGAGATCCCAGGGCAATTGCAATTTGCAGAAGTTGCTATTGAAAGGGCAACGCATTCTCTTTTATTCATAGAGAGGAATATTGCAAATCATCCTCAGCACACCCTTGTTCATAATTCTCTGCAAGAGCTGTCATAATATGTTTCTGACAGCTCATGGGATAGAACTGGTGTAAAATTTGTCCCAGTAGGATTGCTTGTATTCCACCATGGACAGGAGTTCTCAGCCCTGTGGATGGAGATGATAAAGTAGTCCTCATGCTGCCAAACATTAGTATTGAGTGTTGAAGTTCAGACATTAGCAGTGTTTTGAAACAAATTTAGGTAGCACATTGATAAAAGCTATGTGGAAGGGAGGCTTGAGAGGAAAGAAAGGCTTGGTTACCAGTTATGGAGGAACCAAGAGCTCTGTTCCTATGGTCTTTCTCCATTTCATTAGGCTAAAAACTCTCATTGATTGTTTGAATTCCTGGAGACTGATAGCAAAGAGGGTGAGAGGAATTCACAGATGACAGCATGCAAACTGTGGAGCCCTGTGAAGCATAAAAAATGGGAGCAAAGACTAAAGCTTTTTTCATGAGACATTTTTTGGAAACATAGGTCCCTTTCAATTGGTTATTTATATTTTTGCTTTTTATGTTGAAAAAATAGAGCTTTTTTTCTAAGCTGGTGCCCTGATGAGGGGAACCAAGATGCAGTTATTTATTTGTGTGTGGGGAAGCATCTTTATACCAAGCACAGGTGTTTCCTTCAGTCCCCAAAGGACCTCAAAGATGATTTCTCTACATAACCAGAATGCATCAGGCAAGAACAGGGGAGAGTAAGTTATAGTACTTGCTGCAAAATTAGGTATATTAAATCTTTATCTACCTGCAGTTTAGGACTATAGCTAGAAATTGCATTCAGATTATAAGAAAAATCTAACTGTTCTCTATGCCTGACAGATCCTGGGTAGAAAAGTAGATAGGAGACTCTTGCAGTTGTACCCTTGCAGCCATTTTCTCAGAGGACCTGGACAAAATCTGTCTGAAAGCCTTTCTAGCACTATCAATGCAGGCTGTAACCATGAATTTTCAGTGTTGCCTTTGTTTCTTCAGCTTCTAGTCTCCATGCTGTAGCTGCCTTTACTGATTTGCTTTGAAAGGATAGGAAGAGAAAATGGAATAGTGTGCAATCTTTATGCTTTTATCCACTTCTTGGCTGTATAGATTCTGGAGTATTATGCTATTGGCAGCTTTTCTCTGGATTTTAAAAGCATAAGTATAGTTTCAGTGGAAATGTATTCACAAGATCAGCTACATCAAGGAGATTGAGACTCTGGAAATGGCAAGCTCAGAGAAGGGACTATCAATAGCTCTGGTTGTTTACAAGTGGAGGACATTATTTTGGTTACAAGTGTGCTTCAGTGTTTCCTAAAAAGCATTTTGCTTATGGTGGTCCTGCAAGAAAGAAAACTGAGAATCTACGTGGTGTTTGACTTCTTTTGTACAATTAAATCTTTGTACTTAAGGCGTGATGAAATCTAACTGTGGGCATGCAAGAGAGACAGCTCTTGGCAGCAAATCACAACATGTACCAATGAGGGCACACTGTTGCTTTCACTTTGAGCAGGGGGTAGAAAAAGAGGAAAATACAATATATCACTTGTGACTTTGTTAATTCTTAGAGGACATCACTGCAGTTTTTAAAACAGGCAAAAGCAGTCTGGGATAGTAATTCCTGCTCTGAGTAGATTGACTCTGATAATAGTGGTACATGCCATGATGCCATCACTCCTCATGGTTATGTTTCCTTATGTTCACCTGACTTCATTAGCTGATATGGAAGAGAGGGCAGTCCTGGATTTTGGGAAAGGACAGTAATAGCTGGCACTTGATTTTGTGTTTTAGATGCCAGTGGCTATATGTGACACAGACACAATGACCATATGGGATAGGGGCAGTGTCTAAAAATGGCCTCCAACCCCTGCTTTTCAAGATTAAGACTCTAATACTAAATTAAGCAGTAGATGGGAGTTTTTTCATTGCTTTTTAAATCTGGCAGGGATGCATTCAGCTCTTGGAACTTAAATCATCTTTCCTTATTTATTCCAGGTCAGCTCATTTATATTTACAAATGCTCTTACTTATCCTCCTGATGACTCTGTCTCTGATGGTGAAATTGGTTTGGAGAACTTGGTGGTGTAAGGCATAATGAGTGAATAATAAGAAAAAACAAAACAAAACAACAACAACAAAATCAGATTATTTTTTTTTCTGGAAACTTTCACTGTTGATTAATATTTTCTGTAGGTCTACTATGTTTGCAATCATTTCAAAATGCTTGATAAATGGGACCTCATGTTTCCATAAATTTTTAGAGTTGTCATCTGGCAGAGAGACACTGAGACATAACTATTTCATTCACAGCCCTGCAGAAGCATTGGCCACAGTCTTTCTGAAAAGTGTCACACAGCATGAAACCTTGGGGTTTCAAGCTTATTCACAGTTGAATTTCTGAGATACAGGTTTTTTTCCCTAAATTTCCATGAGTTCTGTCAAGAACACCTAAATGTTCTCCATAACTACCAACAGGTCAATCTTTGATAATGCACTGGTTTCAGGACATGGCAAAACACATGCCTTGCAAACTATATCCAAACTGAGTCCCAGCCTGTGGAGTAGGCATTTATTTAGGCCCTGGGTTTTTAATGCTCTTCAGTTATACAATAATCACTCATTGGAATGAAGACTTACTTCAAAGCATCATTTTCCCTGCACAAAAAGCACCTCTTTGGCTAAAAATAGACACACAAACCAGGCAGTTTTAAATAGCTGAAGAAACAACACTCTTCCATTTCTTCCAAGCAGAAAAATTATGTAAAAGTATTGCAGCTGAAGCAAGGCAGTTGTATCATCTAACAGGGGCTTGGAAGGTAGTTCAGATGACACAGTGATAAATGCCATGTAAGTATATAAATGAAACATTATAAAGTCTGCTTTAAAACTGAAAGAAGTGCACCCTAGCTTTAGAGGATTTGGAAATGGCAAGATGGTAAACTAGTTGTATGGACACACTTTCGTAAAACTTTTCATTACACTTTTCAATTACCCAGGAAAATTAGCGGATATTAGTAATGTAGAAACTATTCCACAAAGAATGATTCATCATAGTTGTGTGACTGATTTTAAAATTAAGAAAATATATACTTTAATACAGAGGTAAGATGCATCTCAAGAAACCATAAAAAGAAAATTCTGTGGTCTCCAGAAAGAAACTTTGCTGGCCTAGAAATGAAAATTATATCTTTGAAAATTGTAAACCTGAGCTAGAACCAGCTTCCTTCTCTGCTACAAAGTCTGATATATACTGTGGTCTCCATGTTGACTCTTTCATCCACAGCTCTCAGCTATACTGATCTTAAATATTGCTTTCAAAAAGACTGTCACATTTTGTTTACATCTTGGCAATATCATGACATAAACCAAATCTCACAGCTTCCTTTTTAGTTCTAATGCACCCTGATTCACTTTATAAATGTTTCTGTAAGCATACAAGCTTGCACTTATATAAGCACTGCACAGGTGGTAAATAGATGCCTATTTTTTATTTCTTCTGAAAATAATTCTTACAAATGGCTCTAACATTGCACTTAAAATATTCAGTCAAGGCACTATTTTTCAATGTCTATCTGATTAACACTTACATTGCTAAGAACAGAAGACTGAAATTAAATATGCACAATATTAATAACTATATGATGTAAGTCACTTTATGATCATTCTTTATTCCATTTATTTTCTTCTACTTAAAATTCCTTGAAGGGATTTAAATGGTACTTTATATAGCTTGCTGCTTTTCTGCCAAGTGTCTTATTATGTCAACTATATCTCAGCAAATCTGTATATCAGATGGGAATCATGCAGCAGCCTTCCTGTGCATTACTATAACATTTCTTCACATGGAAGTCTATATAAATGACACTTCAAATTTACTGTTGAAAACAGTTTATCATTAAAATAATTAAAATTCTGTTTCCTCATATACCTCACTCACAGCATGGATAAATGCTTTAAGATATTTTCCTGTATCTTCACTGATTCAGTTGATGCAAGAGTATATAAATATGGACAGTCTACATTAATAGGTATCAATATATATCAAGCATTTTCTTTATAATCAACTGATCCTTGTTCAAGATATTGTAAATAAGGTGCTTCTTACCAAACATGAGGCACCAGACAGAAAGAATTAAAAAGAGGCAAAGGCAAATAGCAGATATTTAGGGTGTAGTAAGAATTTAAAATAAATATTATAACTAGGTACCACTGGGAATTCCATAAACAAGTTTAATCCCTCTCCTTTTTGGGGTAGATGTTGAAGAGAACTTTTTAGAACGGAAAATTCCACACACTCACTATTCAGAACTACATGCCAAACTCACAGGTAAACTTTGATATTTTCCTTGGTTAAGTTAACTTTGTGATTAAATCTTATTTTCTGCCATTATTAAAGAAATAATATTTCCTGAGAATAATGGCCTTCTCACCCAACCATTTTTGCAAAAGTGGGAAGGTCAAAATTACTTCAGTTGCTGCTTTGATAAGAAGCAGTCTTTCAGGAAAAAAAAAAAAAAAAAAGAAAGAAAAAAAGAGAAAAAATTAGAATTCTGAGCCTTTTAGCACTATGTCATCTGGTGTTTTCAGAACAGTCCAATTTTATCCTCAGTAGCATTTAAATGTGGTTTTTTTTTTGTTTGTTTTTTTTTTTTTACAATTTTTAATGGGCTCTAAGTTTTCAAGAAATTTATAATCAATAGTCTGTGTGGTCAGTGGTTTTGTATTCCTTTCTATTTTTTCTTAAGGATCCTGCTTTTTTTCATTTTTTTTGCAGTGTCCTTGAATGACCTCACAGAGAAAGAAAGATATATCCCTCTTTTAGATCT
>JANIJG010013559.1:37983-78307 GCA_024611175.1 Megaceryle torquata | reverse complement strand
ACTCACAGTTGTGCTGTCAATGCACATCTCAAGTTCCTCCAGCCGCAGTTTGATTTTTCCTTTCCCTGTGTTAGCTACTGAATTTTCATTGGTGTTCTGACTCTGCACAGCTAGAGTGACTTATGTATTTTTTTCCCCTGTAAGCTTTTTTTCATCTATGCCTTCTTGCATTACCAGTATTGTGTTTTCATGCTCCAAGTGCTTGATTTTTTCTCCAGAACCTTCCATCTTCTTTACTTTGTTATCAAGTTTCTTCCTCATGGCATTCATTTATACATTTTTCACAAGCTAAAGCACTAACTACAGAGTTATTTCTCTTTCTTCATCACACCTGACGTATTGTTGACATTTTAACTTTATTTTTTAAAATCTATGTGCCTATAGACTGTCTTTTCTCACATTTGGTTGTATTAGGGATACCTAACAGAGCACAATCTTTATTTCAGTCCTTAAAAAGCCACTTATCATAAATAATAACTGCTAGTAATAAAATTGTTGCTTCCAGCATCTTGAGATAGATATTCAAGTTTTCCCATGGCACCATATTTCTAAGGTATGTCATGCTTACACGGTGGAGAACCACTGTCTTCCCCCATCACTGGAATCCACATGCCAGTGGTACATTTGCCTTTCCGGGTCTTCAGATGAAAGCCACAGGCTATGTGATCACACTAAGCAGATTTCCTGCAGACCTTCCAGGCTGACGAGCCACAAAGTCAGCTATAGTCTATACCGAGAACTATTATGTGGGAGAACTACTAGTAACTCAGATAGATTTATTGCCAAGGACTCTTGGGTTCTTGACTGATCAGGTCTGTCAGTAATACATCAGCAGAAAGACTTCAACCTGTTCATTGCAGAAGGCTAGCATAATGCTCATCTGCTCTTTTAGTCTCAATGCAGTGTTACGTAGAAATACTGATGATGGGCAGATATACCCTAAATGAGGCCACATTTCAGTTGTAGATTTTCCAGGCTGGTCAGGAGGTAAGCTGTTTTGAATGCTCAATGACAAACTCCCCACCCTGTTGCTGGCCAAAATCCCAAGATGGTGAGGAATTTCTAGGTGGGTAGCTTATTGCAGCTCAGTATCAACATCCAAATGTCACTAGAGTTTGTAGTGTCCCAACCTCAATGGCTTTGCTGTGTTATTGGCAAGTTAGGAAAGAAACCTCAAAATATTAAGCAATAATGACTAATGAGGCAGCTGCTTCTGGACTCCCAAGAAAGCTGTTAAAGTCCTTCAAACACAGTAGTTCTGAAAGGCACCCAGCTTACACAGATGAGCAAAGCTGCATTCATATTCCTGCTATCAGTGTGAATGGTGATTATCCTATTTCCTCTGCTACTTTTGAAATCCACCTCCTCAGCTGTGGCATTTCTAGTCTTGTGATTAGTACTCAAATGTTACAAGAACATGGATGCCCTAATTCCCTGGCACAATACGGAACAATATTGATGGCATTTCTGAGATGCAGTGTCTCTAGACTGCTGCTCTCCATTATATATATAACTGCTTGCATGGGTGTTTAATATCTTCCTTACAGACTTTAAATAATAGGTAATCTCAAAATACATGTGTAATTTGCCATAATATTCTTCTGTTCAAATCTTTTAAGAAACTATTTTAAAGACAAATTTTTACAATACCTCTGATAATAAAGAAACTTAATGTAAGCCAGACAGCAGAAAACATCTAAGAAATTAAAAATTACTGCAGAAATTATCAGAGTATTAGGGTTGTGCAAACATTTTATTAAATATTACAACTAAGACACTGCTGTAAAGATAAGCAGTGATTCGTAATGGCAGGGACAGTGACCTGAGACCATGCTCAGCTGTGTGAGGTGAGGCTGTATCTACTAAATGGTGGATTTATCCTGGAAAAAGTGTTTTAGTAGACACTATAGTTAGACACTATAGTGTCTAACTCAGACACTATAGTGAAGAAACAAGTGAATCTGAAACTCCTAATGCACCTCTCAGGCACGTATAGAAAATTATGATCCCATATTATGTAATGTGTGATTATTCAGTATAAATGGGATTTGGGAAGTACAGTATTTGCTTTCTCTATAGTTTTGCTAATGTCTTGTGTCCTTACTAAGAAAAAAACAACCAAACAGACAAAAAAACAACAACAAAAAACCCCAACCAACCAAACAACCAAACACAACAACAACAAAAACAAAACAAAACCCACAAAAACAAACAAAAACCCCAAAACAAACAACAAAAACAAAACAAAACAAAACAAAACAAAAACCCCCAGAAGGCAAGTGGAAGAACAAAACAGAATTTTAGGTAGGTCTGAGAAAATAACTAAGGAGACTTAAAGAGCTGCATCTGCTAAACTTATCTGAAATAAGATTGAGATGGGATCTGACTACATTATGTATTTATGGGATAAAATATAAAACATAATGCTATGTTGGCACTTGAAAATAATTGTGAGAAATAAGTGGTATAGAGTCTATTTCTTAGCACTGAGACTAAGTGGCAGAGTCTAGCCAAGCGCATGATATTAAACTCTTTAGGCTTCCAATATAGGATGATTGCACCCAAGCCACCTATTGTGAAAGTATTTGGATTCTGCCTGGGAACTGCTCAGTCATTGGTATATTTGGTGAGGACCAGCTAACACTGCCATTCTCACAAGTTAACTGTGCAGGTGATGAAATTTCAGAACCTGCGTTCAGGTAGTGGCTTCATTTAATTCCATGGTAAAGGCATTTTTTTTTTTACCCAAAATTTGAGCCCAAACGTGTTGTGACTACTTCTGGGGACTTAGAATGTATTATATTATTTTTTATATGCATGTATCTTGGTTTGGTATTATTATACATAGTATCCCCTCTTAATTGACAAGTCATGTTGAAACTTTCACAAAAACACATTTGTTATCAATTTCTTCAGTAATTCTTGGTTTTAACCAAACTGTAGAAACTTAACAGTTCTTTCATAAGTCTAAGCTGATACTTAGGAATGCATTAAATTATTTCATTCTCTTTTCAACATGGAGAGTGCCATGGCACCAATAAAAAAGACAAGAAACATCATACCAGTCCTCCTATGGGAGTAATTTTGGATCATTTCTAATCTTCAAATATATTCCCTAGGTATTTGCTTAAAAAATGCAATTTATTTGAAAAGTGTTTTTAATCTGCAGACAAGGTCCTAAACCATTGCATCAGCTACTGACTGTTGCTGAGTAACAGAAACTAAGCAATCACCTCACTCTTCGCTGCAGGATCCTGCAAGGTACTGCTGAGCTATTTGTACTTCTGAGTTCAATGGGACTAGACTATGATGTGAGGCTCTGGTGTACAAAGTCCACTTTGTGTGTGTAGGGTAAAATGGAAAAGCTTTAGAGGTGTAAATCTTGTAGCTGCACCCCACAATCCTTGATGATGAGACTGTGCTGCTAACAAGTGCAGCTTGCACTGGATTTCACCAATATGGGTATTGTGGTGTTGGATATCTCACTTTATCTCATTATCAGTAAAGAGGACATTAAGAGAGAACAGGGACTGTTCTGCCAGGTTGCTCCAAAGCTGACAGATTTGCTTTATTTAATAAGTAGGAAAAATTACTTCTGCTGTTCGGAGAATTAGGAATGTGAGAAGGAGGCTTTTTGCAGTTAGAAGTGAGATACTTCTGTATGACAGTGTTCACTAAAGGCAAGGAAGAAAGTACTTGTTGATGCAAAGGAGAAGTGCATGGTTTTTGGCTGCAGGGCAGAGGTGTGTGCTAGCCCTGAGAGACCATGCACTTGAAAGAGCAGAGAAATGTTAAAGCAGAGTGAAAAGAGACAACAGCATCTAGAGGAGGTGATGAAAAGAGACTGAAGTCACTTATCAGAGAAAGAGTCAAAAGTGAATCCATGTAGGGAAATGCACAAGATACTATTTTTCACAGTCAGAAGTGTTGCTCAGTGCCTTAGGTGCCTTCACCTTTGTAGTGCTAAAGCACTTTTATGTACAGTTGTGTAGCCTGCCTTTTCCTTGAAGCTCTGCAATGCTTCATCCAGGCTGCTGTGGCAGCGATGTTCCCTTATTCTCATGCTGTTATTCTCGTGCCATTACTCTCAAGGCCTTATTCCTGCAAACCCTGACAGCACTGTTATTATGGGTTCTCTTTGGAAATTAAATGCTCCCAGTGTCAGAATCACCTTCTTCCCTTTCCATTCCCTGATCTTTGGTTGTAGCTTTTGGTTTATGTTATGGGAACCCGGTAATATGCAAGTGTTAATCACTTATTAATGTCCTAGTGTGCAGCACCAGCCCCCGGGTGAAAGTGTGCTACAGATAGCGCTAACACCACCAGAAACAAAAAACAATAGGAGATTTGAGTGGGTCGTGATGAAAATGATATTGTCCCTATGGAAAAATGTTGCTAGGGTTTGCCTGCTGTGCTGGAGAAAAGCCCAGGGAAGATGCTTATTTGGGATGCCAATTGCTTTTTTTTTTTTTCTCCTTTCTCTCTCCCTCTTAGTTTTTATTTTTTCTCTGAAACTAACTTAGTTGATGATTAGAGAAGATGTATGCTATCATCTAAGGACCCCACTACAAAACTTTGTGCAAGTAAGCTTGTCTCACGTCTGTCTTGCATCTATTTAATGAAATTTTTTCAAAGGAAAACAGCATTGCTGTAATGGGAATGAATATTATGATGGCCTTCCAGTTCCTGGTAGGGAAGATGGATCCATTACATGTAAGTAATGGGATAGGATAGCTTCCTGAAGAAGCCAGAGTACAGCAGCTCCAATTGGCAATGCAACATTATTAATGGAAGTACTTATGAATAAGAAGCAACCACCAGGGAGGAAAGCTGACTTGAGGAGTCCTTCCAACTTCTGCTAAATAACCTGCTTCAGAAATACACAGTAGGTGGCATGGCAATGGAGTTGGACTTCCCCTGAGATCTCAGATGAAACACTAGAAACCTGTTAATGATGAGAGGTTGATGGCTGGATGTTGTGGGACCCTGTCCTACCTCCACCTGGAGACTACTCTCTGTGAAGTGGTGAGGGAAAGAAGTCCCAGAAGGTTTCCCCTGAGTCCTTTTTCCTCCTACTCTTCTTCCAGACTTGTGTAGACCCTGTCTGAGAAACATGACAAGAGGTATGGGCTCATGCGTATTAGAAAAGGCATGATGGAGTCCTGTGCTTAGCAAGCCCATAGCTCCCTCAAGGAAGAAAATACCCCCTGACAAAAGCACTATGTAGAGAAGGGGGAAGTCTTCAGTAATATCAAGCCATTCAGTGCACAAAAGACAGTGGTCTGGACAGCTACTGATGCTATCGTTTCCAAGAAAGCCTACCATCTATGTTTTCACAAGGTGTCATTTTGAACGTGTCATTTACAGCAGTTGGCCTGGCTAGTGTGAAGATGACAAAAAGTGAGAGCCAGGTTTGTGTCCATGCTTCAATGTGAATGCCAAGGTGCGTGAAAAGGTACTTGTCAGCTTTGGGACCATTTAGTAGCTATCTGAGTTGTGCCTTGTGCTTCCCTTATTTGCTGCTCTCTGGTGAACTGCAATCTTACCAGTAGAATTAAACCAAGACCTGTCACATTTCTCATGTTTATGCAGAGTTGGATTTGGTCACAGCATTTAGAAAATCTTCTATACTAAAACAAATATTACTGTGTCACTTATTGAAATAATTTGGGTTTAAAGCTTAATTGAACAATAAAACTTGTTTCTTACTCAGAGATATATGTCTAGAATAAATCACTATCTATAAAGAAGCTTGTAAAATTCTCTTCTTTTTCATAGACATTTCTATGAGGAAAGCCAGACTGACCCTGCCTCACTAAAGAAGGAAAGACCAAGTGCCCCTTCTGAGATTCTTCCTAGTTCCAGTTTCTGATTCTCTTATTCAGCTCTCAGGTTCAAAAGTTACCCCAGAGTTGAGGTTATGGTAAATATTCTGAATTTTCATCATTTCTCCTAAAATCAAAACTCAGTGTTTTGTTTTGGTAAGAGTTTCATGCTATTCTAGAAGCTTGGTTGTTAAGAAAATAATGGAAACATTTCCTCCCTGTGGAATTTTGCATGCACTATTTCCTATTGTTGACTTCAAACAAAGTATATTAAACTGCCAGCACCAACAGCAGCCTCATATTTTTTCTTTATAAGAATAAAATATGAAGAAGATAAAAAAAAAAGAAAATCCCATCATACTGTTGACGGGAAAGATGTGAAAAACCTGGCAAATACTCAAGAGTTTAATAAACTTATTGAATAACTGCTGAACAATAGGATCTGGAAAACAAAGGTAAAGAGGTGTGATCATGTAAGATAGAGCTCCATAAAATGAAAAGTAAATATATATGCATTAGTTCCATCACATAAGTATTTTTAGTGATAAAGTTGAGCAGAACCATCAAGCTTTAGTAGAATGACATACAATTATACTTCAAGGCACGCTTTCAACAATGGAGAATGAATCCATATTACAGCAAGAACTTATTTGTAATATTTTGTTCTCTTAGTAGAATATGTGTCAGAGGATCTTAATCTGCCATTTTCTGTGCATTCTTAGGAATTCTTTCCCTGTTATGAACTCCAGCAGCAGCTGGTGAAAACTGATGTTCCAGAGCATCTTTCAGCTTTTTTACCAGCCAGCATAGTCAGTCCCAATCTCTTTATTGACAGTCGATTAGAGAACTGTTGTAGAAGAGTAATAGCTTTGTGTCTGATGTCTGGGACAGCTTGCACATAATTTGACTTTCTGACATTAATGAGTTGCTACTTCTGCCTGTGCTGTATCTCACCAACAAAGGGGGAAAACATGTACTGGCTATGATGCTGGATTTATCCTTCCTAGGTGTCTGTAATACATAAGCATTAAAAGCACTGCCCATACACAAAGAATGAGCTTGGAATAAATTTTCAGTTGCTAATATGGACCCTGTTTTTCTCAGTTTTACTGCTTTGATGACAGTGAAGTTCATGTGAAAGTATATACAGCACCAGCAGAAACATGTCAGTTCATTGACTAGACTGAAGAAACCAAATCATATTTTTCCCTGTTCTTTCTACAAACAGTTTTTGATTCTATTTTGATGACAGTTCAACTGCATATGGTCAGATGAGATTCCATTTGTGGTTTGTTAAGACACTTTTAATTTTCTTAGCTACTTTAGAATGAGAAGTTGAGGGATAATTCAGTGCTTGTAAAAGGGCAATTCCTACATCTATAATGACTTTCATCAAAAAGCCTGTCATCATGGGACAGGTAATAAAGATCACTTAATGAGCCTTCAAATGACCCCTTTGAAGCTGACATATTCATATGATAAGATGAGGCAAATAGGATGATATAATTCATACATGCTGTGCAAAACCAGAGGCTCTGAAGGATTCATTTTTACATTCTGCATTCTCAAACCTCTGACTTAAACCAACTGACAAATGTGTTCATCCAAAACACTTCAGTGACGAGCAGGTTTTGGCAACATCACCTCTGATACTGTGTTTTTTAAATTCCTTTACCTCCATTCAGTCAGCAGGCAGATTGAAAAGCAATAACTCAGACAAGTCAGGTGACATTCCTAAAAGTTATCATCTCTCTGCATACCAGCTTCCCACTACATTCTCTATGCGTTATATCTACAGATATGAAGAAAAACAAAATCTTATGGAAGGAGAGTGAGCATTCATCACATTTCCAGCTCTAAAAATGAAATGTCAGAGAGAGTTCTGTGGAAATGTCAAGAATACATGAGAAAAATCTCAGTGTGCTAAGATCTTGCATTCATTTGCCTTAGTTTATTTGAATAGCTTAAATTTGAATGTTGTGCCCAGAACCTCGATGCTGCTGCAGCTAGGATAGTGGTATTTCTATGGTAAAACCCTTAATATCATGAATACAAGCCTGGTCATAGCCACAGTGAAGCCAATGTTTCTCCTACAAATATGCACTGGTGTTGCATGATCAATATTTGAACACATGCCAAAGCCTAGTGTGAATCTTTACAAAATTCTTTAAAATAGATATAAAACAAGGCAGAAAGTACCCCAAAGTTTTAACTATTTTATGGGGTTTTTTAGTTATTTTTTTTCCACCATTTTTAAAAATCCTGAAAGAGCATAATGTGCCAATCAATGCACTTGACACTCATCTAGGAACCTGAAAGGATTTTGAATACCTGTAAAGGCAAAGAAATAACTATAAGGACAGAAAACATGACATAACCAAAAGAATATGAAAAAGGAAAAAAAAAAACAAACCAGTACTAGAACCCTGGTTGCACAATTTTGTCTTGCAGAGAATAAAAAACACCTTAAAAACTGATATTGCCAATAAGACAGGTTAAGTAATTTGTGCCATCATTGTACTACCAAATGGAAATGTCTTTTCATGAAGCAGAAGACTTACAAAACACATTGATACAGCAGCTACAGAAGAGGGAATATGCTTTAGAGAAATGAGAACTGTTTTCATGGTTGTCAGGTGAGTTGCGTCTAAAATTTCTTTTTCACCAGGGGTGTATTCCTCAGGCCAGGGATCAAAGTTCTTGCATTTTCTTCCCAACGTTAACTATGCTATATCTGACTTGGTGGATACAGGAGCACATTTGGAGTCCTAACTCCACCTAAAGAAGATAAAGAAGCATGACCTAGCTCCTTTCTGACACATGCATTCTTTCATGAACAGGAATGTGCTGCCAAGTTGGGATCCATAGTGTCTAGTAGATATAGATGATCAGTAGACAAGAGTCTCAGCTATGCTTTAGTATGTATGCAGGTCAGATGAGACAAAGATTTGTCTCCTGATCTCAGGCCTCCCAACATATGCAAATACTGAACAGCCAAGGGTCCCCAGATTAATTTACTGAGAAGACTTTGCAGTGACAAAAGCATTTTCAAAATAAATACTAATTATCCTCAGATTTATAGTTTCACAGCATGTAGAGGAAAGAAAAAAGACTGGGTACATGTTTACTAAATACCCTTACTCTAGTCTGTAGAACATGTGTCATATCCTGTTTGCCAAAGTAACCAGAATTTCTGACTTGAGAAGGCAGGTTTTAATATCCAGAAAAAGTGCTGGTTTGGGGTTTATTTGACCTACACATTTTTTAACTTCCTTATTACCAACATGTCTCTCCAGCATCAAATTGAAGGTCAAGGATTCACCTTCATCTTGCTTTGCACAAGCCTGAAAATTTAAATCATATTTCCTTGGTGGGACTTGAGTTGAGACTTCTCCCAGCTAATGGTTCCTCTGGTTTGTTCCACCTCTAACAAGTTCTTGGATTCAGGCAGTACAATAGAATACAAGTATCAGGAAGCTTGTAGAGAAATTCTCTCCTTTCTCACAAGGACAGATACGTGTTTTGCCCTGGAGGTAATCTTAACTGTCCCATGCAAACATCACAAGCTGTGGTAAAGGACATAACTTAATATGGATATTGGAGCTGTGCGATTAAGAGAAGAGAGGAAAAACATCTCTATTTATGGTGCTGTGTAGCAGTCAAGTGATAAACTTTATATGAAAAAGAAAGAACCACTAACGCAAAAAATATTCTGAGTTTTCCAAAGGAAAGTGCCAACCAATTACACGGGAGCAAAGCACACAGGGATATTTACAGAAAAAAAAAAAATTGCTTGAACCTCGAATGAGGCTATTTCATGTATACCACTGACTCTTTGAGATCCTGTCTTTGAGGAAGAACAGGCAGTTGACCTTGGACAGCCAATTACACCCAATAGAATGAGAGGAAAATGCTATCAGATAAGAGGATGACAGTTTAAACTCCTTCATTATACCCTTATAAAAGAATCTGTTCTAAACCTAGCAAAAGGAAATGGAATTCTTTACAGTGATTGTAATTTTGCTTATGTCCTCAGGCTTCAGTTCAACAAAACACAGGCACATGCCTAACATTGAGACTGACAGGTTTTAAAGAAGTCCCTAAGTTTAAGAATAGATTGAAGCAGCTCACTGAGGCAAAGCTTAAACTCACTGACTCCAAGAGTTTAGAAGACTGTTGGTTTTGTCTGCCTCATACACATTGCCACTTATAATTTAATACTTCTGTTATCTACAAAATACTTGATCTCATGCCATGCAGTTCAGATCACAATCTTCAAAAGCCTAAAGTATAGGTTTCAATGCTCTGTCCTGAACTATTTGCAATTCTAAGACAAATTATAGCAATGAGGGGAGAGTAAATTCATCTTTCCTTCATCATACTAAAGATCCTTTCTTTTTAGAAAGGCAGGAACAATCCCAGAAAAGTCCATTGAATTGACTGACTGCTAACAATTGCATTACTTTTCTTATCTGTTTTGATTTTCCAGTTTTATGGGAAGAACTTTGTATTTAATTTGTCCAGGGTAATTAAGAAAAAGGTCAGTGTTACTGAGTTGGAAATTTTTGTTAAAAATTAGGTATTCATTTGTACAAGTTTTCTTTTGGGTCATTGCTATTCATCCCTCTCAGTCTGTTACATTTTTATTTGTCCTGGGCTCTGAACACCTGATGTTTCATGTTTTACTTTTCTCTAGCCTGAGAGGTCAAACAAAGCAGCATTTAGCCAGAGTGCTGAGGTACAAATCTGTTATAATAAGCTCTCTCTCCTTCAGCTTTTGGTTGTACTACTCTAGAGGCTTTGCACCTTTTTGTGGAAGTGAGGGAGTTTCCATCCCCATTACTTCCTTAAAAACACTTCTGGGCATCTCTAGTGCAATATCTGCTTCTATAGCAGTGAGCAAGGGGAACTGTAGAGGTGACTGGAGGGAGCCTGAGAAAAGCTAGGAATATCTTTTCTTGGGTCAGAAAACAGATGGTCTGCCTGGGGTAGAATAACATAGTGATACCATCCTTGTCTGGGCAAGACAATCACTTGTCCAGATCTACTTTAAAGATCGTTTGGTCCTTAAGGTCTGTTTGCTTCTTTTTCTCCTTAGGTATGATATAATTAGATATAATCTAACCTCTTCAGAAACACATTCCTTATTTTATTCATAAACAACCTCATTAATGTGTTGCTTTTAAGTTTCTTGAGAGGAAAAAAGTTTTGTCATATTTTATCAACCTAATCAGTAGAAAAGGAAAAAAATACTGATATTTAGATAGATATTTCCTACTAAGCTTCAATGGAAAAACTCTTTTAACTATTTTCTTAGAAGGAATATAATATTTTTCTCTCACTTTTCACTTTCTACCTTCTTTCATGTTTTCTGCTACCCATGTTACTTCTTCTAAGCTTTTGTTTATCACTGTATAAGGAAAAAAAACAAGCAAGGAAATAATCTGTTAACATCCTGGTTCTCATTTTAGAGGATTTCCTGGCCAGTGAGTCAGCAGCAGAAACAGCTGTGTTCATTCTTCCTTCCTTTGTAAGTGTAATTTCTCTCTTCCACCCCAGTATGGCTTCAGTGTTTGTTCCAGACTGTTAGCCCTTCAAACAAGATTTTGATAGAGGAACACAGAAAAATCTGCAACAAAAGGAAATGAGAAGATGCTACTGGCATTTAGTGATGAGCCAAAATAAAAAAATCTATCCCCAGAGAATTCAGTGGTCTTATATTGCACTCCAAATATCCTTCCTGACCACAAAATAAATACATGGTGAGAAAAGAAAAAAGAAGCTAGAAGGAAAATGCATTGACCTTGTCATTAGACCAATTGAAATTACTATAATATAGTCAAAATACCCATCTGAGGATTAGAGGACTAATGAATAGCTCTTACCCTTAGTAACAGAGTCTTCTGTGTACATTCAGACTATCTCACTGCAATTTTAAATATTTATTGAATGTCTAATTTCTTTTTCTTTGTCAGTCAACACTGTAGATAAGCCAGGTACCTGAAACTTAGGGGTTTTTTGAGTAAAAGCACAAAGTAGAAAATAATTCCAAAAAGTAGCACTAACACCTGCACATTATTTTCACCTGAGGTATCATAGAATGCCTTGGGTTGGACGGGACATCTAAAGGTCATCTAGTCCAATCCCCTGCAGTAAGTAGGGACATCCCCATCTAGATCAGTTTGCTCAGAGCCTCATCAGGCCTGACCTTGAATGTCTCCAGGGATGTTCCACTCCCTGGGCAACCTGTTCCAGTGTTCCACTACCCTCATTTCAAAGAACTTCTTTGTAACCTCCAATCTAAATCTACCCTTCTCTACTTTAAAACCATTGCCCCTCATCCTATCACTACATCCCCTTGTAAACAGTCCCTCTCCAGCTTTCTTGTAGGCACCCCCATCAGGAACTGGAAGGCTGCTATAAGGTGTCCCTGGAGCCTTCTCTTCTCCAGGCTGAACAATCCCAACTCCCTCAGCCTTTCCTCACAGGAGACATGTTCCAGTCCTCTGATCATCTTCATGGCCCTCCTCTAGACCCACTCCATCAGGTCCATGTCCTTCCTGTGTTGAGGGCTCCAGAGCTAGATGCAGTACCCCAGGTGAGGGCTCTCTAGAGGACAGTGGCAGAATCACCTCTCTTGATCTGCTGGCTGTGCTTATTTTGATACAGCCTACGTTGAGATTGTTTTTTTAGGCTGCAGGTGTGCATTGTTGGCTCACATCCAGCTTCTCATCCACCAGAACCCCCAAGTCCTTTTCCACAGGGCTGCTCTCTATCACCTCATCCCCCAGCCTGTGTTGATAGTGGGGATTGTTCTGACCCAGGAACAGGACTCTGCACTTGGTCTTGCGGAACTTCATGAGGTTCACCTGGGCCCATTTCTCCAGCTTATCCAGGTCCCTCTGGATGACATCCTGTCCCTCTGGTATATTGACCATACCACTCAGCTTGGTATCATCTACTAACTCGATGATGGTGCACTCAATCCTACTGTCTATATCACTGATAAAGATATTAAACAGTACTGGTTCCACTACGGACCCCTGAGGAAAACCACTTGTCACCAATCTCCATCTGTACATTGAGCCATTGACCACTACCATCTGGGTGCAGCCATCCAGGCAGTTCCTAGAAGGACTGGATAAGTAGGTAACCAGACAGCCCACTTGCCTGTATGGCTATTTTTCTAGTATTCCATCCATTCAGTGAACAGAGGGGGAAATTGTCAGAAAGATCACATAGATGAGAAGGACAGGTTGTGATTAATCAGATTTTTTTTCCCATTGAATGCTTAGATTATTCTTTCTTTTTATGTTTCTGGAAGAAAACCTGCTCTGTTGAAGAAGAATAAGAAAATGTTTTGTCTGTTGTCAGCATCTGTATATTAAGTAGCAATTTACACCATGCAGGAAATTCACACATTTCACAGTATTAAATCACAAACCAAGAGAATAGTATTTGCTGTATTTGTTGAATGGCAAATTTTTAGTGCATTTTTTTTGCCAGTTAGATGGATATAGCCCAGAAGCTATATAAAATGTTGGTATAAAATCAAACTGTATTTGATATTAATAGACTCAGTTTATAATTCCACTATAAAATTTCAGTGTTCACGAAGAAAAGCTATGTTTTCAGTAAAAAAAAAAAAAAAAAAAAAGAGAGAAGTAAGTTTTTACTTTACTGTGAATATTTTTACTTGTTTCAACTGGTTCAATTCACAATACCAAAGAACAAGTCCCTGTTGCATTTCCAGCAGGGGTGTGAATCTCTGTTTTAGTATAAACTTACATTGTTCCAAGCTGACTGACACAAAACTACCTTTTAGCACTGACTTTAGCTGCACCTGCAGATCAAGGTAGAGACAGAACACCTGAAATGTGAAGAAGGCTGTCCAGGCATCCCACTTGAGCTTCCACTCAGGTGTCCCTTGTAATCCTGAAACAGCAAACAGGTTGGCTGGGACCCTTCCCTGAAGGGTCAACTCATGTGCAGAAAGGGAATTTGGAGCAGATCAGACAGAAGTTTATTTTTTTTCCACTAAATCTGTCTTTTACACTTTCTGTTATTGCTTGACTACAACACCTTCATCCATTTGGATATAGGTGAAATCACAATGCTGTAATAAAGATGGGGTTGATTTAAGCATGACTATTTGCATTAAAAAATATAATTGCACCTGTTTTGGAGGTGGGGTTTTTTTGCTTTTCAAGGCATCATTTGAGTTATTTAACAAAGAAAAGCTGTTCTTGTGTCCTCATAGAACCAGTTTGTTGATAACAAACAGATTTTAACTAACATTTGGACTATCCATGATTTCAAAAAAACAGATGGAATCAATAACTGTTATACAGCACACATAACTGTTTGGTGCGTAACAGAATATATCTAACATAACAAATATGCCCAGAGTGTAAAACAAGAAGAGAAAGACAAGAATGCAGATAATGAGCTTGAGTGATCAGATAATAATGTTTACATACTGCTATGTGGTCATCTTAGTCCTTGTAGTCAATGAGAACATTTGCAAGAGAAAAGAGTTCCATGTAAATGAGGTAAACTAATTCAAAGTCACCTAGAGAGAAGAATCATGATAACATATACATATGATACCTTATAAGCAAGCATCTGTGTATTCCTGTTTGTTCTGCTTAAAACAAAGGACTGCACCACAAAGAAACCCTACTTTTGTGAACAATATCTTAAAGGATCATCAACAGGTTTATAGCATTAGTTCCTCACTTTTGAATCTTTGTTCAGTCAGCTTATTATATTTTGGTTCACTTGTTGGCAAGGTGATCCTGTCCTCTAGACCCTAGACTAGTCTACATATTTGAAATAGCTGAACCCTCTGTAATCTGATTTTGGTGTTGAAGGGACTCTTGATTTTGACTTTTTACCATAAGTGGGCAAAATTCAGATACATGAATCCGAAGCCCTCCCAGCACTTGCAAGCACTTGGAATGAAGTGTTCCGATTTCACCAACATGTAATAACAGATCTAATTGTTACCGGGGCTTGAGAATTTTTCTTTTATGACTTCTCATAAAAATTTATGTTTTACAAGAAGGATGTATTCAAGAATTTGGTTTTTGTTCACGAATTCATAGAAACAATAAAAAAAGATTATTTTTCTAAAAGTGTCTTCCACAGGCAGAACTAGCACATCTACAACTTAATGTAACACCTCTGCAGTTTAATGTATCCCAACATGAGCAATGACAATGCAGCATGAAATAAATTTTTCCAGTGTCCAGTCTTTCAGGCATGAGAAATCATTGTTACCTCTTACTGGTTATGGTAAGCAGAAATAAAATTTGAAAATTAACTTTTAAAGGCACTGCAAGTGCCTTTTAATGGCTTTACTTTCAAGAAATTTTCACATTTAATATCCAGAAAGAAAGAGGTTGCTTTTTATGATGCTTTTCTCCACTACAAGTAGATTCTATTGGCAAAATTTTCTAGTGAAAAAAGGTATGTAAAAAAATGAACATATAACATTTGTAAAGCTGTGGTAATGCACATATTTTGAATTTTAAATAGCCTTTAGACTGTAGAGATGAAACACAGCTGAATTAAATTTTTACTTCCAGATGTAAAAAAATGCTTATCTCAAGTATCTAAGTTTGCCATTATTTTCCAGGAGATAGTCAAATAGTAAAATTCCAGGACCATGTTTCTTTCACTTCTCTATGTTCCCTTAGCAATGATATAATTAATATAAATAATTAACATATGTATGAGGGTTAAACATAGTTTAAAATAAATGCAGGACTGAATAGATTCATATAATAAACACATACAGTAATTTGTAGTGCTACTTAATTTGTAGTACTATTCATGATATAAAGGTCTAGTCAGATATGTCATAGGCTAATTTCCTTTGCTCTAACAGCATTTTTAAAACTCCATCTTCTTGGCCCAGGGAAGAAAAAAATTATATTTACTCTGTCTTTAAAACAGTTGCACTCTTTGCTGTTTTCACACACACAATACATGTCAAACTATGTAGAATTAAAGCAGTAGAAACAATCTGATGAAACTTGATTATTTTTAGACAATATTTGGTACAGTGTACTACTGAAAATTTGCATCCATCCTCTATTTCTAGGCACCAGAATTTCTTTTCTTGATGTTTTCTGTTCAGAGGAATAGGAACAGACATTTTCTATGTAGGCACTTCTGCAATTGCTTGTGTCTGGAAAAAAATTCCAAATCCTCAGTTATCTCCTTGAGATACTGCAGTCATTGGTGCTACAGTCAGTGTCTGGGCCAAAGGCAATAGGTGAGCTTTAAAACTGCACATCTAGAACACAAACCAGGATTCAGCCCAGTGTAACAGGAAAAGAACACTCATTTGAATGCTAGCCACATCATGAGATAAACCATACAATATCCAGAGGACCCCAGGTATCCTGTCCATACTGCTGCTACAGCACCAACCAAGTGATTACATGGTTAACCAAGATAGCCCTTAAGAATCAGCTTCAAATTTAAGAGCTCATCTTCATTTTCATTGACTTGTAGGTACTGGTGGATGAAAATGGGGACAACAATGTATGCTTGCAGCCCAGAAGGCCAACTGTATCCTGGGCTGCATCAAAAGAAGCATGGCCAGCAGGTTGAGGGAGATTATTTTGCTGCTCTGCTCTGGTGAGACCCCACCTGGAGTAATGTGCCCAGTTCTGGAGCCCCCAACAGAAGAAGGGCATGGACCTGATGAAGGAGATCCAGAGAGGTGCCACAAAAATGATCAGAGGGCTGGAACACCTCTCCTGTGAGGTGAGGCTGAGGGAGCTGGGGTTGTTCAGCCTGGAGAAGAGAAAGCTCCAGGGAGTCTATTGACACCTTTCAGTACTTAAAGAGGCCTATAAGAAATATGGGGACAGTCTTTTAGCAGAGCCTGTTGTGACAGGACAAGAAGTAATGGTTTTAAATTAAAGGAGGGTAGATTTAGACTAGATAAAAGGAAGACTTTATTTACAGTGAGGGTGGTGAAACACCGGCCCAGGTTGCCCAGAGAGGTCATAGATGCCCCATCCCTGGAAACATCCAAGGTCAGGTTGGATGGGGCTCTGAGCAACCTGACCTAGTTAAATATGTCCCTGCCCAATGCAGGGGAGTTGGACTAGACAACATTTAAAGGTTCCTTCCAACCTGAACCATTCTATGATTCTAAGATTCTAGGATTCTAGGATAAAATACAATGAGAATTTTTCAGTTTAAACCTGAGATTGCTAAAACTGACCTTTGATTTTTTCCACTCAGTTTTATGATATTAAAAATCCATACAAAACCCTGCAAAGTTATACTTATATATCAGGTACCTGTCTTGATAGTCTTAATTATGTTATTTTCTTATTCCAATGCAATATATTTAAAACTTCTGTAACATTAAAAAATGTTAAAGGATTATTTTCAGATGTCACTATGACCTTTAAAAACCTAATCTAACTACTTAGAAGCTTTATAACTCATAGGCCTATTTTAAAAGGAGTGTGGGAGGATAATCAAAGAAAGTAATTTTGTACTGAGTAAAAGAAGTGCACTAATTCTACATTAGTAAGCATGCTTCTTATAGTAAATTGTCCTTCAGCACAATTGAACACCACTGAATATTGTGGTACCACAATACCACTTGAGTGTCCTTCAAGGTGCTTTATGTGAGGTTAGTCATCCATTTTAAAATTCCTTCCCACCAGAATTGTTTTGGGGTTTTTTTTGAGTTATTTTTATGATCCACACACATGGTTCCATCTGCAGCCTTTTTTTTCCTGATTATATGGCTGGACTTAGTAGTTTTTTTCTGCATGTATATAGTAAAAGATATCCAAAGCCTTAGGCAGTGTATGTTGTCTGGACACACATATTTGTGTGTTATATCCATGGGATTTAAATAGCTGCATGACAATCTTACACAGAGAAGTGTTGCATGTAAACTCTGCTTCTCTCATGGACTTCAAATCTGATAAGAAATGGAAGTTTATTGATTTATGAATAACTTAAATAATTGGCAATTAATGAATCATGCATTCAGGTTCCATTTTGGTGATAAAATGGATAAACCACAACAGAAGACATTTAAAAGATGTGAATAAATAGCTGCAGACTTTGAAATACCTGCTGTAACTCACCCTCCAAAATTTTAATCACACAGAGACATTCTTGCACAGGTCATATGGGTTTCAGGCACATAGACTGTTCCAGGGGATACATTCCCTGTTTGATCTCCCTGTCAGAAGACACAAGTGTTTTGGTGGTTAGGTGTCCTGAGGATGCTGTCTGAAACCTCCCAAGCACATACAGGGAAGAAGCTCCCCTTGATATCACAGCTGGGAGTCCCTCCTGGACCCCATCTGTCCCTCATTGAGCAGGTGTCTACTCCCTGCAGCATTGCTGGGGAGGATGCTCAACCCAGCATGTGCAAGGTGTTATGAATTTTCATGCTTTTATGCATCTGTTACTGTAAGTTTTCACTTCCATTTGCATGCCCAAAGTCCAATTAGGAACCACTGTAGAATGTTTCCACTGAGCATCAAATCTATTGCGCACAGACACACAAAGTGTGAGAACTAATGAAGTGTAGTGAAGCTTAAATTCTGGAAGCTGGTAGGTTTTGCCTAATTACTGCCTCTACAGATCAATAATATCAGTATGAAAAAAATATATATATTGCCTCAGGACACATCAAGGGGTGGTGGAACATGGAGATGTCTTCAGAAGTTTGTTTCCACCTGTAGGTTTATTTTGTTTATAATGGATATACAACATACACACATATACAAATATACATACACAAAGACATATATTTGCATTCCCCTTCATAAAACATATTCTTTATTTATAACTGCTCAGCATCCAGCATTAGATGGTATATTCTTAAATACTTGAATGTTTTATTATTGCAGAGGCACTCATCACTGGTAAACAAAGCTCTTTAAATCTCTACACTAGGAGGTATTTTCTTCTATCATCCAATCATTCTCACTTCTTTCTTTTCTCTAGTCTTTCCTAGTTTTGTTTTTGTTGTTTGGGTTTTTTTAATCAATGATATAAAAAGAAATATTACTTCCCGAATCTTCTTTATTTTTTTGTACGATTGCACTGTACCTTTGAATCTCAAAAGTGTGGTGCAAGCTCATTCCAAATTGTCTGCTAAAGATAGAAAATTTTTTTCCTAATAGATGTCAGAGTAAACTGTCAGAGTAAACCACCACTTGAAGTGGAACTGGATGCTGTCATTTATTTATAACTAACAAGATGAGAGCTTTTACTTGTTTATTTCATGTGTTCTCTTGTCCCTTCCTACAGCACTCCGCTCATGGGTTTTGACTTCTCTCCCCAGCAGGAAGATCACTGTTGATCTATGGAGGCTGGGCAGAAAGTCATGTTGCTTCCTGCTGTGCAGCTTCTCACGGTTACCTGTTTAGGGTGTTACTGGCCAAAATACCCAGCATTTGACTCCATACATCTCCATGACCTTTCCTCCAGATGGCATCTTCACCTTCTTCTTTCCAGGACCCCTTCTGCTTTCTAAGACCACCTCTTCTCCTCAAGAACCTTTCTTTTTAGCACTGCTTCTTCCTTTCAGACACCAAGCCTACAGTTTCCCAGTTGAAACAGGAAAACATTGCAGAAGCTTATGTCTGATCAGCCTCATATTTGTAGTTCTGTCCCATGCATCTTCATTAACTGAAGGATTTAGATTGTGTAAGATATGTTTAGTCCAGGTGTTATAAATATTCACAGCTAGTCCCTACCAGTTCTATCTAGTAAGTAGCAGGCTTGCACCTGAGAGTTCAAAGGTTTGTTTTTGGATATTTATCCAAAATATACTCAGCTATATGCTGCCTGCTAGCATTCACAATTTAATTTTTGCTTATACTTGCCACACAACAATAGTTGGTGTCCTCACTCCCAGGTGTCTAAATTTGCTATTGGTTGCCTGTAAACTTCATTTTGTTTTACTAGTAGAGTTTCCCAAAGCAATCCAATTCACTTTACGTGTTTCATCTCTCCTAGTTTTAGCCTTTTAAAAAGGCAACTGATGAGACTTAGTTTGAGACTGTACCTTCTTGTCCCTATGTCGGTAAACCATGTGTCTATAGTAAACCACATGTCTAAGCTGCCATTAAAATTTATAGAGATCTAGTTAAAAAGTTGGTGGAAACCAGACAAATATTCACTCATGCTGCTGTTGACACCTTCACTTGGTCAGATGAATTTGCTCTAGACTGTCATGTCTATGTTGATTATATCTTCATTGACTGTAATGAGAGCCTCTACATCATTTATGCTTCTGGACAAGCTAAATTTAGTCTGTCAAGTTAATTTATATTGACATCTAAATTTAAATGTTTTGAATCCTTTCCCACCAGCCTAGTCTATATTATATCTTGTCCTTCTCTAGTCTGGATAGGAAGAGGTGTCTCCAGAGGGTGATTCATCCTACTTGTTTGAGGATGAAGACACCATTCCCTCTCTTTCTTTTATTTGGAGAGAATCTGAAGTAATTACCTGAACCTATATAATCAATTCTTAGATAACTGAAATTAGGTGAGATGGGTTCCACTCTGTTCTGAAAGCACTGTCTTCCCAATTATTTACTAATTTCTTATTTCTCATATTATTATCAAATTAGTTGGCCATAATTTGTGTATATACATATGTATATTTCTGTATTGTTGAAATTCTATATTTTCAATATTTTTTTTCTTATTCAGGCTGTTTTAGCTGGTAGTAAAAAATTTCAGTTGTAGGCATACAGGTAGGTTACATAGGCTAGGAAGACTTCCTAATGCGAGCACATTCATCTTGCAGACTATTTATATACTCTTAACAAGTATACTTTACCTGAGGGAATTTTATCAGGGAATCTGCAAATAGTTACAGTACAAATCCATAGCAATGATGTTTGATATCTTGATGCTAGTAGCCGTTTGTATTGCAATTCATAGGACTTGTGAAATATACACTTTAAATTGTCCCTCATATAAATCACATTACATGGAACAAAACTGTACTAATTATGCTTGTTTGTTTGTTCTTGTTTTAGTTTGTTTTTAAGGGCCATAAATAAGGTTATTATTTTTGACAGCTTTAGCTGTATCTTTTTCCTTAATAGACTTCCCAGTGGACAACTTCGTTATTTAGAACAACTATCATACTAACACAAGATACAGATAAGAAATAAAGCCAAATTTTAAACTGTCAAAGAAGGTGAACAATGGTCCTTAAACAGGTAGTTCTAAAATGCAAGAGTTATTCTCTTTAAATTCAGGCTGAAATTTAGTTTGACTGCTGTTCTTAAAGAAGTAAGCAGTGTCATCTTAGTTTCTGCTTTAGATTTGTCTATGACCCCAAGCTGACATATTTCATTTTAATTTGGTATTCTATATATGCTTTCCTTATTGAAGAAACATCAGTCCTCTACATGCCCAAACAACTTTTTCAGGTTACTTTGAGGTCAGCACCATAAATATAGTGAAGGAAGAGCCATGACCTACATATAAAGCTGGCTTACTGCTGTCAGCACTGCAAGCAAAACTGAATCTTGCAAAACTGAAACGTACTTCTCCAGGAATAAGGATCCGCAGCCACGAGTCTGGACCTTCCTCCCATACAGGCTAAAAAGGAGGAGTGATACAGAAAGAGGGAGAAGCAAGGCCAAGGAAGGTTTTGAAGAGAGAAGCTTACTTCTTTCTGTTTGTGGGTAGACTCAGAGAGAGAAAGACAGTCACTACTTCTGTGGAATGCCACAGCTCTTACCCCAGTTCTAGACAGCAGCAATTATCCTGAGCATGGGCATGATGCAGGCCTATTTGTTTTTGATGTACACCATAGCCTGATGATTAGGAGGACTATGTCTGGAGCTGGCCCTGTCAGCATCTGCATAATAAGCACCTATTATGACAGTTAACCATCTTAAATTTCACAAACAAAATACAAGCAATCATTTTTTTTTTTAACTTTATTTATACAATACCACATTGTTTCTTATTGTAAGAATGAAATGTCAAAGAAAAATCTCTCCTGAGGAGATGATTATGTTATTTTGGTGACAGGTTCTACTTACCTAGTTAGGATGAAGCAAGTCTTTCAGTTTCCATGACTGTAGCTTTAAAAGTGGACTTAACTTGATTTGAAACCCAAAGTCAAAAATGAGTTTACTGTTTTGTGAAATAATCTCTAGGATGAAAAATTAACAATCTTATTAAATGTTTTCCAGAAATTAAATATTCAGAAATGCAGAATTACCATTAGTCTTTTGAAATTAGCCAGTCTGTAGCAAGCATACTCTTATTACAGGGAACAGTGAAAAAATAAACATTGTGCTGTGAGTCAAAACCATATAGTATAATTTCTGGGCCAGACTCCAACTGGAGATCAAGAAACAATGGGCATAAGTTGAACCAGGAGTACTTAAAAAATGTAGCAAAACGTGAACACTTTTTTGTCCTGGAGGAAAGTCAAGAAGTGGAGCAGGTTGCTCAAACAGGTTATAGCATCCCCACCTCTGGAATGGGGATGAAACCTCAAGCAACCTGGTCTGCTCCCATAGCTGACACTACTTTGAGCAGGACTGTAGACCTCCCAAGTTCCTTGCCCACCTGAGTGATGTCATGATCTTCTGAATTCATGGCTATGTTTTACAACGTATACTGAAGTCATTATGGCCATAGCTGCACAGTTACATTTACCCTTCTAATTTAAGTATGATTATCTTCATTTGTGTCTATGATGCAATGTATCCAAATCTCTAATGAAAACAGAGTTGGAAGAGGAAGGTGAATCTCTGCTTATTTTGTATATTTTTCACTGTTTCTGCACCAAAGAACTTGAGATATGGATAAAATATATTCCACATTTTCAAAATATAAGTAAGGATAGAGCTTCCAAAAGTTTGCATGTGTTCCAGAGGAGGTGGAGTAGTTTCCTGGAAAAGAGATCCATTGGGTTTACTAAATGTATAGGAACCACTTTTTTTTTTTTTTTTTTTAATTCCTGTGCTGTAAAGCAGAGACTGGGAAAATGTTATGGAAAAGTACCCTGTGTGCTTACTTTGTGTTTATACTCATCATGTGTCTGCCTTAGTCAACTTTTGGAATTAGGATAGACCTTTAGCCTGAATCAGGCCTTTCTAATAATCATATTCTAAATAATGAGTCACAAATCTGAAGGAATCTCTGGATTTTCAACACACAGATTGAAAAATAACCATAGAAGGGGTACTGTGACTCAACATTAATTCTCTTTGAGCTTGCTTACTTTCATTCTGAGTACATTATGGACAGAATCCAAATCAGAGTATTCAGTGTTTCCAGCTTGATTATTTGAAATCCTAAAATGAGTGCATACTTGTTCAAATTGTAACTTATTTGGACGTAATTCATCATAGTAAATTAAAACTTAGCAAGCCCCATGGCATGTAATATTATCAAAGTTAAATTTCATGTTCAAAAAAATGGCTGTGAGATACACAGAGAAGGAAAATTAAGAAGTTAACCCTCTAAAACAAATAATATATTAAAAACCATTTCTTTTGATTTTAGCTTGTCAGCTGCCAAGAAAAAAAAAAGCTACACCATGTTTTTACACCCTCCAGCACTAATACTTTAAGTATAAACTGTAGAGTGTTTGGATGCAGAATTAATATTACATAGTAATGAGACAAATTCTCCAAATCCATCAAAGCAGACTCTGATGGAGATATTTTTATACTAGATATGTCAACTTTTATCTGTGAAGATGCTATGGGGCATGAACAAAGCTTTTTGGTAGATACTGCTTTACTTCTATCTTTCTAATGTGTATTGATTTTTTTTTTTTTTGTTTTGTTTTTTTTGAGTCCTTGACTCAAAAAGCCATTCTTTTATTCGTGAAATATTTTACATAATTACTCAGGAACGATGTTAATGAGTCTCATGGACCTATTTTAAGGCATCAGCAGTGCAGATAGCTTTTCAGTACTGCAATGCAGAAATTCAGCTAGCAATGGACTGAATAAGAATGTCTGATTCAGTAGTAACAGCTTTTTTTAAAAAAAATATCAACTAGATATGTAAAGTTCAGCCCTTCAAGAGAAGATTTTTTTTTGTTTGTTTGGTTATTTTTGGTTTGTTTGTATTTTCTTCCTTCAAGACTATACCTCTGAAGTATATATACAAAGTAATAAACAGCTAGGAATTACTTTCTTGTATGATGTATATCCCTCTAGGCTGTTTTCACTTCACTATGGAGACACATAGTTTCTTCAGGCTGGAAATACAGATACATTTTTTTTCTCTGACATTTGCATCCCAGATATGGATTGTACATGCTGTGCTATTATGGCAACTTACTGAAATGTCTGTATTTTCCTTTATAGGGGTGGTTTTATTAAATTCTGCTAGTCGCCTTAATCCTTGGATTGTTACATATATTTCTTTCAGGGTTTGACTACTTTACCAGAAGGAAAAGATGTTCTGGACTAAAATGGTTCCATTTTAGGAATGAAAGAAGAGCAAATCACCTGAATATGTCACATAACTGAGTTAATTGCAAAAAGCACTAACAATAGAGGCAGTCTTGGATAACACATTTTGTACTTGTCTTCAAGAAAAAATTTGGGGCACCTGCAGATCATCTTTGTAGTGATTGATATTATGGAATAAGTCAACAGGGTTAGGGATAAGAGTTTTCTTAAATGGCGTTAAATGCCTGAGTTATATCTCCATTAACTTTGTCTTAAAATTACATACCTAGACTAAGGTTGTTATCTATATTTCATCTGCTGTCTGGCAAAGAGTGAGGGGACTTCCAAAGCATGATCCAGTTTCCTAAGAGAGGGAGGAAGAATTGCTATGTAGAGGTTATTATATCTTCCAAAGCACCCAGATGGCACCTAATTTTTAGTTGGCTTAAGCTAAATGATGTGAACCTGACTAAAAGGTTCCTTATTTTCTGAGGAATTATGAAAAATCTGCTGAAAACATTAAAGGCTTTAATACTTTCCATTGTATTTTGTAGTTTATCTAATGAGGACATCCATAGGATTTTAAAATAAGACTTTTCATGCTGTTTGTAATGAAGGAAGCATGTTTTAATGTTTTAGGTGTACCTGGGAACTAAGTAGTAAGAAACCATGAAGCTTCTCAGATCATCTTTCCATATTCACAAATTCATCTTACACATATGTGTACTAGGAGAGAAAGTTATTTTGTTAAAGTTATTTTACTAGAATGAGTAAAACCACTATGCAAATAGTCCCTTAGTTGAGAAGCTAAGTCTTACTCTCCAAAGTCTTATTCTGTCTAAGGATCTGATTCCAATCAGAGAGCAATTTTGCTGTTACTCTCATGGTCTTACTGCTCATAAATCTACATCGCAAAATTCAAAGTACCATACTGAATATCTTCACAAACCTGAATGTTAATTTGCAAATTATGTACATAAATTCTACACCAGCTGACAAATGCATACTTGTTTGGCTAATCAAGCAGGGGCAGGGATCGCCACAGGGTATCATCATCTTTGCATTTGGAAATTCAGGAAAAATACATTGTACATATGTATATATGAAAAATCATATGTACAATGCCATAAAAGCATAGTGAGGCTCAGGGCATATGATGGTCTTTTTGGACACCTGTTCAGCAATTACATATTTCTAAACATAGGGAGTGGACAATTAAGAAGCCCTTCTGCAGCTCTCATAGAAGATGATTCACCATATGCAGAGATGATTCACTTGAGCTAACAACCTACACAGTACCAATAAGACTTATAGAATCAGGCCTGAAAAAGTCCATTTTGCTTAGCAGGAAAATGAATAGAGTCTTATATCTGCAACTCTTAGGACACTTGTATTTCTCCGCCACAAATACCTTCATTAAAAATTAATCATATCTTGTAGCAAAACTGCAGGTCTCTGTCTCTTATCACAGGAGACTTTCCCAGTGAAATTAAAGGAAATTGTACTGTAAATGAGTGTGTAATGTCTAGGAGATATTCTTCAAGTCCTTTCTGTTATTTTACATCTTGATGTTTTCAGTTTAAAGATGATTTATATCTTATGTACAAAGATCTATATGCCTTTAAATTTCTTGAAATGAGAAAAGTCATTTAGTATAAAGCAACTTAATAAGAGAATGTGTATACATTGAAAATAATGTAATTCTACCTATAGTCTTTTATTTAAAATCATTAATTATATCCTCCCTGAATCTACCGAGGTCATTGGAATAAATGCTATGGCCTCCAGAGGACTGCAACTAACCAAGTACAAAATAATGCACAAGATACTGCTAAATATACTCAAATCCTTTGAATCATGTAAAAGGACTTCTCAGTAAAGAATGAAAAAGGCAAAATCTCTTAATGTGTTACCTTCACCTTCAAAATATGAAGATGCTTCATTTGGATATCCCTGCCACCTGTGTTTATAGCTTTCCAACTGCCTTAATCTCCTCTATTTCAAAGTATTGATTCAGGAAGTACATAGGTGCTCTAGTTGCCACAGTACTGCATATATTACAGTAAGATAGCTCAATTGTGACTGTGAGTCATGGGCAGAGGTTGCTAACAGTTTTGGAAGGTACATGTCTCTGTCAGATCATCCAATTTACATACTTCTACTTTGTCTTATCACTCAGGATTGTCTAGCTGGCTCCAGAAGATTGCTTCAGCAGACCTGAGCTATACAGGAAAGAGAAGGTTCTCCTGAAGAGCAGATCACAATACCGTATGAAGTTGCCTACCTTTTCCCATTGTCTGAGTATGGACACTGGTACCTATTGATTTGGGGAGTTATGTAACATGTGGAAATGAACAGTATGAGTTGTTCCAAGGACCGAGATTTAAACAGATGAATTACTTTAATTTTATTATATCTGTATTTCAGATGTCAGTAATATTACTACCAGATGCTTAAAGGTACAACACAAATACCTCTGTGGTTCAGTGCTGTGTTGTGATAAGCAACACAGGATGCAAGGAAGTCTGGAGCAGACAATTTACTACTGAGACTTTACATTGCAATAGACTCCAAGGTGTCTTGATATACACATGGTTAAATTAAGTACAGAGTGATATTATTTCCTTTATATAGTATTTTTTCAAGATTACTGTATGAGTACTGTTTACAGCAAGGCACAATCCTATTTGAACCTTCACTAATAACTTGGGAGAGATTAAATATTTTAATGCGATGTAATTAACTGCTATCTGAAGAACGGACACAGGTGGCAAAGCAGTAAGAAGAGGTATGGAAGAAGTATTATTATGTAGCCATGGAAACAATGTCTCTGTTTCTTCCTTCCTTCTCCCTTTTAGGTTCAGTAACGCTGCACATCATTAGGGTGTCTGCCTCTCCCGACAATGGCAATTTTGCAGTGTCAGTAAATCTTTGCATCCATTCATGCTGTCAGCACTAAGTGATAGAAAGCCTAGGGAAATTGTGAGATGCATACCAAACAGTCTTTCACAAAGTCACAGTCTAGTCACGTATTGTTATGCAACTGCCAATTTTAAGGCTCAATTCAATAAAGAAGAACAAAATGGAACAGACATGGCTAGACTTTGTTCTGTTAGTGTGGTTTCTAAAGTTAATTTCAGTGCTCATGTAGGTTAAAACAGTGAGAAATGAGACTTGACTGTGTAGGAACATAGGTGAGCACAGCACACAAATGGAGTACGGACATGGCTGAGCTGTGGTTTGAAGCAGTTGTGTTAATCCTTTGCAATCAGACCTTAGTACGGGTGTTTAATTGTGCTAAACTGGAAGGTGATATGCTTTTGAACTGCTACCAAGAAAGAAAATGTTAAGACCCTCAAATGCCAGTTATTCTCACGCAGAGTCGTTGCCATGTGTACTAAGACCTTTTATTTATGCCTTGCAAAAAGCTGTGTAATTATAAGAAGCTGAAGCAGAAACAACAATAAGAGTGAGTGAAAATAGAATAGAAATTCAGTTTAAAAGCACTGAAAGAAAATTTCAACACAAGCTCTATCCTTAACCTTTTCACATTATTTTCAGCAGTAATTAAACCAATTCTAAATGTCTTATTTAACTCATTTGTGGTTAGATATTCCAGGAAGGGGTAGAAAGCCATGAATTTATGAATCTTCCACGTAGAAAGTAGTAAATGGCATACTTATTACCACAGATCTCTGTGTCTTAAACCTTTTAGCCCCAAAGAAGTGTGAGACACAAATGATGGCATTGTAAGAGACAGCCATCAATTAAAGTAGTTATCAGCTATTCTTATAGAAGAAAAGAAGTGACTTGGGGCTTACTTTACACAGGCAAATACAGAATTAATTCCTTTCCTTGGACTGTATATACTACTAAACAATGTGCATCGGAGAAACAGGCTTTCTGCAGAACTTGTTTCTACATCTTCCTTTCTGGATAGGAGGCAGTCCTGATAGGTCAGGATGTGCTCCTGAGGGGAGTGTTCCTCCCACCTCAGACCCAGGAGGATGCTGATGAGACAATGTCTGAGTCACTGTCTGCTTCCTGGTCACCTTCTGGGTCAGCATGAAAACACACAACCTAACAACCCCAAAAGCACTGATTTATCCCAAAACATAAAGCTAAATAAAGGACAGGACATTTCTCATAGATCAAACTACCCTGCATTTCTGATATGATGAGTCACAGGTCAATATCTTCTCCTGAGCAAGGGCCAGCGAGAATGATACATACTGTGGATCTTCAAGATGAGGCATGATCCAGGAGCAGCATCCATCAGGCAGTGACAGCAAGAAACTCCATAAGTATGGAGTGCAGTCCGGTGCTGACATTGCATATTCTGGTATGATCGGTAATGTTTGCTTGAGTGGTCCCTGATGACTTTCCCTTAGGGACTTGGATTACAAAACAGGGGAGCAACTCACATGGTATTCTCTCAAAGAACTTTTAGGAGGGCATCATGCAGTTCACAAGGGGATCTCTGCATCTAGACTTTACTGCAGAGCACTGAGACTGGGTCAAAAAATGGGAACTTCAAGACAAATTGTCTGTGAGAATGTCTTCCACCCAAAGGGACATTCTTCCAGTCTGAAAGAAATTCAATTTCCCATGCAAGCTTCTAGTCAACCTATAGCTTAACACCTGTGCATTTTTCTTATTATTATATTTGTTAAAATAGAAGACAAAAAACCCACAACATAATTTAGAAAACGTTGGATGCTAAGATACTTAGTTTACATGAGCAATCATCGTTCCAAATTATTTTAATTCCTCAAACACTCTGATCAATTGTCTTTGGGAATCACATTTTTTTCTGCTATGCTTATACCAATTACAACAGATTTTGTATATTTAGAATACCCTGGTATTAATTCAAGTGATGTTCACATAGATATCTAAACATAATTTAATTAGCAAATATTTTTTAACAATTTAAATTCAAATTCTAGGTGTTACATTCTATTTTCCTCAATTGTATCTCCTTTTTTTTTATATTTCACAGGTTGGGAGCTCTATCTCAGCTGATTTTTCTCATCTGTTTGGTAAAACTTTGAGAAATGACAAACAGAAGGGCATATGAATAGCTGTTCAAACTGTAATTTCCATTGTAGTGTTAAAGCAGGACTCCAAAGTTAAACCTACTGCATGAATATCTCTGTTTGCCTATCATATGAAACATATATTGATGGAGTCATTAAAGCAAAAGTAATTTAAAACAAAAATATTAAAAGTAGTAATTTTTCAGAAAAATTTAGAAGTTCCAGATTAGAAGATCCAGGACTCTTGTTTACAAAATAATTTTTTGGTTTTGGTTTTGGTTTTCAAAATTTAAATGGTTTCTGGTTGGATAAACCACTTTAAAAATGGAAATATATTTTTGTCAGTTTACAAATTCAAATATTATGTGTTGGGGTTGGTTGGTTGGTTTGTTTGTTTCTTAAGCATGATGTTTTTGAAGATTAGTTTTGTGTCATAAAAACAAACAAACAAACCCCTAACCAAACCAAAAAACAAGCAAAAAAAAAAAAAAAAAAAAAAAAGAAAAGTGTGTCCAGCAGGTCGAGGGAGGTTCTCCTCCCCCCTCTACTCTGCACTAGTGAGACCATATCTGGAGTACTCTGTCCAGTTCCGGGCTCCCATTTCGAGAGAGACAGGCAAATAGTAGAGAGAGTCCAACAGAAGCTATGAAGATGATTATGGGACTGGAACATCTCTCTTATGAGTAAAGGCTGGGAGCCCTGTGACTGTTTAGCCTGGAAAAGAGAAGACTGAGAGGGGATCTTATGAATGTTTACAAATATCCGAAAGGTGGGTGGAAGGGTGCAGTCTCTTTTCAGTCATGCCCTATGATAGGATGAGGGGCAATGGTCACAAACTGGAACACAGGAAGTTCCACCTCAACAAGAGGAAAAACTTCTTCACTGTGAGAGTGACAGAGCACTGAAACAGGCTGCCAAGAGAGGCTGTGGAGTCTCCAGACTTTCAGGACCTACCTGGATCTGTTTCTGTGTGGACTGCCTTGGGTGTTCCTCCTCTGGCAGGGGAGTTGGACTTGATCTCCAGAGGTCCCTTCGAACCCCTACCATTCTATGATTCTATGAAAATTAATATTTCAAATGTAAATGTTCCCTGTAAAGGCTCAGCAATTTGCAGGGCAGTCACCACATCAGGAAGGAAAGGCAGCCTTCTGATTAAAGCATTGGACTGAGTTTTGGAGATGAGAAAGGGTTGATCTCTTGAATATTTTTGAATCTTTCTTCTTAATTTACTTCTCTTAAGGAAGATTACCCAGACTGGGGTTGTGCAGAATAATAAGGTGAAAACTACAGGGGAGCAGTCATGCTAGCAATTTTCAAGTATGTAGAAACCTCCAATAAAGAGGAATTGAATTTTTTTTCCATGTGTGTAATGGAAAGAAGTAACAGATTTGAATATGGGAATGACTCATCTTAGACCTCACAAAAAATAGAGGCAATAACAGAAGAAATGAATAAGACAAGCCCATGGAAGCTGTCAAATTTTTAGGAATATATTAAATATATTCTGCCAGAAAATACCTAGATATAGCTGATCCTGCTCTAAAAGAGTGAATGGCTTAGATGATGTCTTGAGTGATTCCAGAATTGGCTGTGGCTATGTCTACAGTAGAAACTGCTTCAGCATAATGGGAGAAGATCAGAAAAGATCAGAAAGACATTTAATTAAAAATGAAATTATTCAGATCCAAACATTCTCACCATGCATGTGGATAAGAGCTGACTCAACTTACCAACCATTAGTTCAAAAATATGTTTCCTTTGGGATTTGGAGTGTATTCGATGTGTGGTTGAAGTAGAGTGTCTGGTATAGTTGCCTTCAAAATGAACCTGGTTTGAATTTATCAAAACTGCTATGCTAACTGAATTAATATGAAATAAGAGTCACTGTCTTCCTGACCTTGGTACTACTCCAAATCAAAATGTTAATGTATTTACAGCCTCAGTTATCTGGAAGATTATCTGGACTGTACATTAGCCAGGTGTTGCCTTCGCTCAATACCCTATGTAAGGCAAAGTTCCAGAGAGGGAGTGTTGCACATAACATGCTGGTCACATCAGGGCTGCCTGTGGACAGTGCTGTTTAAAAAGCTTTTACAAAACCTCTTTGTATTTTTTTTCAAGGGTGAATTTACTCAATAGATATTTATAGCATAATATGCATGGGAATTAACCATCATTTTTCCTTTATCTGGCTTATCTTGTCTGCTTGTTTGTTTGTTTGTTTTTATTGAGAGTTAACTACCTCTGTCACCTGTAAAATAACAGTAAATCTTTGCTCTGCATTCAATATTGAGATTATAAATATATTGGATTTTACTGTTATATTTATGCAAGCATAGGATAGTCCACACAGAGAATCTGACTGACGATTCTGGGTGCTCATGTGCACATAATGGACAGTAATACGTGCCAGTGGTAGAGTCTGAGGGGGGTTGATCTGTCTTTCTAGATGCTTATGCAGTCATGGAACTCATAGATTTGAGTGAACATACTTAGGTATGCTTATCTGTCCTGCCTTATACCTATTTTTAACATCATATTAAAGCACCAGTACCTATTATTTCTGACAATAAATTAAATTCCCAAGCACACATGAGTAATCTATTATAGGTATAGAGAAATTCTATCCTTTTAATATTACTTTTCCAAATTTAATTGTAAATTGCAATATTTAAGTTTATATAAATTTCTAATATTTTTTTCTCACCTCCATTCCTCTTCACATAATTTCACCTTTTAATTTAAAATGGTCATTTTGCTTGTAGCATTCAAAAGAGCAAAATAATCCAGTTCATTTCCCTCAAGGATAATTTTACAGCTTCATCTGTCTGAGGAATTACTACACAAAGCATAAAACAAACTATAACAAACCTGAATAATATGTGTGGAAGTGGGATTGGTTTGATTTCTTTTTCACTAATTAACACTTAAGCTTCTTATATTACTCACACAGCATTCATTCACCAGACACAAAATCATCTAGATTAGCTCCTGTTATGCCCAGTATGTCTGAGCTAAATATACAGATCTCAGAGAAATAAAATGGCAGCATTATTTATATGGACCTTCCCTTTTATTTCTGGATTAAAGACATTGGCATCCTCAAAATTCAGGATGTCAGATTATGAATATCAACTTTGGTGTCACCAGTGTTCTTCGTGTAGTTGGATTGGTTTCTTTTTTCAACAGATCTATGCAGCTCAGACTGCATCCTTTATAGCCTTTGGCCACTCTTTAGCTGTTCCAGTAGACAGTGGCCTCTGAAGGTCTCTCAGACCCTCGGTTTGAAAAGCTGCTACTCCATTAGGTGGGAAATGACTTGTTATCTGGAGAATTGGAATTATATGTAATTTAAAATATCTTAAGAAAACTAGAAGATAAACTATAGTGTTTATCAAAACTGATAAAACTGATCTGAAAAGAAATAAGGCCAACATCTAATCTGATTATGCTCAAGTGACTTGCAGAAATACCTCCCCCCCTCTACACTTCATTCTTCCCTATAACTGTTCCCTGACACAGTGGTAGATTGGGTCTGTGCTTCATGCTTACCTTAATCCTCAGGTTACCCCCATCTGAGGGCTTTGCTGCAGAACATACCTATATAGACAGAAGTCCATTAGACATTGCTTATCAGCAAAGACCTAGGAGAACTTTTCCAGTTGAGATCCCGCATTGTCTTTCTCTTTTATTCCTTCTTGTTATTGGACATTAACTCTTTCAGCTAATCTCTCCTTTGAATATTTCAAAGGATCTAGAAAAGCTTTTTTTTTTTCATTGTCAAATTCATTCTGTTCCCTCTCTAATCTGAAGACAGTCCAACCCTGGATTTAAATTAAATTATAAAATGTTCCTTTAAAAGATAATTATGTCTCTTTCTGTAAAGCCATGTTCTCTGTTTAGCTGATAGTTAAAAAACACTTTACTACATTGAATGTCAAAAATACCCTTATCTACAGTTGTGGCTGCTCAGTATGTTTCAGTTTATGTTTTTCTTTGAGAATTACAATTATGTGAATTTCAACATTAAAGACATCTATAGTGTCAACATACAAACACCATAATTGTGTGTAGTTCATTACTAGCTCCTGACTGAGAAAGTAGTTGAAGGATATTCCCATTTTGGGATGTTGGCAGGTTTGGGTGACTAGCTGAACTCCTTTTTTTATCTGATCGAGCTAACATAAAAAGGTAGCTTTGACAAGAAATTACCTTTAGAAAATGGGAGACATATATTAAACTAATAATAATCACTAATAATAACTAATCCTTTACCAAGAAGAATCTTTGTTTTAAAGGAATATTGAAACTATGACAGAGGTTAATCTGTATGGGTATTCTCCCAAACTACTTTTTAGTTTCACCAAGTATTCATATTTGGAATACAACCCATCATGTGGTGATAGAAGTCATAAATCAGGAAAATCCCATTTGTCCAAGTGTATAAATGGTCCCAGTGATAAGATTGCTTCCATAAGGAATATGAATCAAATTTGTCCTTTACTTTTTCATGATAGAAAAAAATCCATGCTATATTTTATTGGATTCCCTTATAACTGTTGCAGAATGTGTAGATTTTAAAAGTTTAGAAAAGCATTTGGAAGGTGTGCAGAAGCACACAGAAATCAACATCTACATTTAAGAAGAATTGCAATTTCACAGGATCAGATTCTGCTGGTAGCTGGCAGCTCATATGAAGCAATTACATAACACGGGGAGCTTTGGGTTCAATTCTTTTTCAAAAACTAGACAAAGCAGGATGTGTACCAGTAAATTCTGCTTTTACAAAGCTGTTGTGATACACACAGGTAAAAGTTTGTCTTCTATGGATGCATTACAGTTTTATAATTTATTTAGTTCCCCATCATACAAAAAAATTGCTTCATAGGATTTTTCAAAACAGTTATGTTATTAAGCATTCAATTCATATTGAAAATATAAAGGCTAAAATGAAACATTCCTCAAAGAAAAACAACTCCTGTTTTTCACTGTTATCTGCCTGAGAATTACTGGGCTTTCAGAAAAGGTTCGTATGTGTGTTTTAGGGAAATGAGCTCCTTGTACGTTTTCTGGAGGAAAGATATGCTGGCAAGTTAAATTTTAGCCAAAGCATAGGGAAATGGGACGCTAAAGCCATTAAAGAATAAGTGTCAGGAGATACAGATGTGCCATAAATTATGTCTCAAGCTTAAGATGAAGCATGAACTCCTGAGAGCAGTTTCCTTGCTGCTGCTGGTGACTAGAGCTTCCTCCAGAGTTGTGAGAAGATGTTCAAATATGCCCAGGTCAGCCTCAGGTTTTCTGATAATTGGTCTTGACCTTTTGCTTAAAAATGCTCAAAATCCATGATTTTTTTTTTCTTTTTTTTCTTCCTCCTTCCAATTAATACCTTCTTAATTTGAGACAGTTTGGGCTGGGTGAAGATTTGAGTTTCTCAGACACAAGGGTGTGAAAGCTTGCTTTCCTAAATTGTAGCTTTCAAAATGCACAGAACTGTTCTTTATTCCTCATTGTTTTCTGATTCTTCAAAGTTCTGTTGAATGCCTAGTGCTAATGGTTCTTAGACATTGTAATTGATCCCCTGGGTCCTGTCTTGCAGACCCCTATAGTCACATGAATTCCCATTAGAAAAGGTGAGGAGTAATTAACCAACCTGAAATAAGAATGGGAAAGGGGATGGAGTTCCTTTGCCACATCTACCATTCACAGACCTGATACAAAATGGATTAAGTCATTTCACTTCTGTTTTCAACACATATGTGTATAAAAGCAGCAGTTTTCTGAAATGTACAACACCTGGATGTGACAGGAACATCAAATCTATGAATGTTTCCCCATGTACATGTTTCCCCATGTACGTGTTTCCCCAGGCTACAATAGTGAGGCTAAAGGGAGGAGAAGGAATATGACAGTAAAGCATAATATGAGATGGGTTGTTATTTCTACTAAATGCCATTAGCAATACATCTGGCCAATTCTTCCAGAGGTGCACTTGAACCAACACAGAGTAGAAAGCTTCAGGCAGTCTCTATGTCTAGAAAACTTCCAGATTCTCTATTTTATTCCTTTAAACACTAATATGTGTCCATTTCTCTGAGATAGTGTTCAGTGTTTATCAGCTTTGTCAGTTAATTACTGTTAATTTGATTTCAAATGTGTTGAGACAAGAAATAAAATCTTCAGGACAGCAAAGAAAAGGCACCAGCCTTTCATCCAAAGCCTGTCAACTTTGCTGATTTCTTCACAGTAGATTAAAAACCGCCCCTAATATAGAAAATAGAGACAAAGGAACTGTTATCCTTATAAAGCCGTTGGAAACCCTTCTTAATGTAGTTCAGCATCTTACAGATCACAGGCACTAATACCTAAGACAGTTACTGTATTGCAATTAGACTCTGCAGCAAACCTTGGTAGGTACCCAAAGTCTTGGGTGGCTACAACACAGTACTTGGAGTGTTTTATGCATTGTCCTTCCGTGGCAACTCGGAGGAGCTCTTATGTTTCCTTACAGTAAAAGCATTCTATAATTTACGTATAACATTTTTGTAAGATTAAACTGTTAGTCATTTGAACAAACCATAAGTTTTTCTCCATTTTTATGTAAGAGTTGTTTTCTGTAATAACATACTAGTATCTACCATATTCAATAATAATAATAATAAATCTAGGAAAATTTTAATTGTATCTTCAGTATTCTAAAACAATATTCAGTTTGAATCATGCCACATTCTATAATAACATGATGCAAACAGAAGATGTGTGGTATATGAAATGGAAGAAAACCTTTGGCCTTAGATCAAAGTAAAATTTCAAGAAGCTTCTCAAAGTGAAATAGCATTGTTTTAATAGAAATAAGCTCATCTGGAAAATATTTGTTTGCTAAAAATTTCTAGATTTTCTGTTTGTCTTCATGATCCAAAAGAAACAATAATTTTTATACCTAAGATTTACCTTGGGATATGCTCTGCTTTATGGAGAATTAAAAATCATGTGTCATTGCTTTTTTTTTTCTAATCAGAGATAGTCTTTTTGGTTTCTTCATGTAATAACAGTAAAGATTACATTACTGGGGCAAATACTCTTTTGCAAGTTAAATTCTCCAATATTTTAGGTTTTCTGCTGATAAATATTCTTCCGGTTTTGTTTTCCAGAAAGTGGAACAGAAAAGATATGTGACATAACAGGTGATAAATCCATCTTTTGACTCATGACAACATACAAAATTCTGAAGTGATTAGCAAGTTAAATTTCATTTTTTCTGTTGGAACTCTGCATTTTAGGTACAGACTTAAATATTTGTCAGATCATAAGTATGAGAAAGTATAAAACTTCAGAGCAAATTTCTGTTATAGAGGCTCCAAGATATTCCCTGGTGACATAGAGGCATATCTGAAATCCTGTGGTTTTCTGACTAAAATGAGAATTCTTTTTATAATTGTAGGACCTTTCACTGGATAGCTGTTTTGTACATAGTTTTGATCTGTTTAAATGCTTAGAATCAAACAGCACAGAGGTAAGAATCACCATACAGAATAAGCAGAATGAGCTTTGCAAAATCACTCTAGTTCATTGAAACTTAGCCAATAAATGACAAAACCATGTCCAGCCTTTTTCTTATTTATCACATTACACTATCACTTTCCCTAAAGCAAAAGTTTCTTTGAGAGAGGTGAGATATGAAATGTGAGATTTTGAGGAGCAAATATGCTTTGTTGTGAGCTGTACTTGTCAAACCACAGGTGATCGCAGTATGAGATGACCCAAGGTTATTGGATTCATGATCATTTCACTGCTTCTTGTTTCTATACAGTTAATGAATCAGTCACTACTACTGCATTGTATGTTTATCCTTTGTCATCTTTACAAAGAACTTGTTACCAATATTAGGAAACGAAATTTCTGAGTATGAAGCAATCAATGCTGATGGGTTTCTGGTAGGGAGCTACTTAGGTAATGTGAATGGATATTGGAAAAACAGTACTTCTGCAGGGTGTTATGATATAGTGATAACTATGTGAAGTGAAAAGCTGAAAGAGCAATAATGGCTGAAAAGGTTCTGGCTGTGTGAGACTGCCTGTCAGTGCAAAGGGCACAATGCCACAGATAGAACCAATACCTCAGTAGAGATGAAATTAGTGGTACCCAGGGATGGAGGGATAGGGTAAGAAAAGGAGGTACAGGGAAGGAGGAATAAACTGACTCAGAGAAAATACTGCACCTGGATGTTGTGGTATTATGTGAATACAAACAAGGGATACTGGCTGCTAATAATTTTTAGGTCAGCATCAGCGTACAATTGGCCTCATGTAACAGAACTGAGAAGTGCACACTTCAGAGCCAACATCAACTTACAGCAATCATGGGACACCATTCAGCCAGGATGCTCTAAGCTCTTCTGCTTTGCTACCTGTCTCAATTCTCAGGCTGTTTCTATCTGCAACAAACATAAAAGAACCTGCTGTTGCTAAGGCACCTTTGGAGCTGTATTGGGTTTATACAGTCAGTATGTAAGCAACTAGAAAGAATGATGGACACCACATCCTCAGCTCTCAGTGAAAATGTAGGCTGGGTTATCATTATCATTTCAAGGTTCTCTGTTTTCTAGGGCTGAGGGGTGCATGAGTGTCTCAATTATCAATACAAATTAATAGCATTAGATGGGTGAGTCAAACAACAATTCATAAAACTGTATGCTGTTAAATGACATTGTAATTCATCAAATCAAGGGTGAATGGAAAATAACCAGCCTTTGAGTTCCAGCTCACTGCATCTTCACTGATGGTGAGACTGTCTCCTAAGGCTTCTGATACCTTATACATAAAGATTTGCATTTAAGACAGCACCTTTATTCTCTGATATTATTGAGGAGTGAGCTGCACAAACTGAGGTTATCATCTCATCTAAACGAAACACTGGGGATGTAAAAATCTATGCAGAATGCACACTGGATTTCCTGAATACTACTTTATTTCTCATCCTAACAACAAACACAGTGTACGACTGAGCGCTGGCATAAGGCTGATACACAATCATCCAAGGGTGTCTCTTAAGTGGGTGCTGCTCAGTAATGTCCTGAAGATTGTCATGAACAAGGAGCGTAGCTGTTTGGGCAGTGGCATATGGTCCAAAACTAAACTGCGTTTCCAGTATGGCTTCTGAATTGCTCATAAGAAGACATGTGACCATACAGAGTAATTGAAGGGTTGACTACTCAAGCAAGGGTCAGTGAAGTTAACTAGTGGGAAGCTACTAGCACACCAATACTCCACTGCAGTTGCAAGGCAGCTCAAGTTTTAATAAAGTGAGGAAAACTAATTCACAAGTTGGTACAGAAATAGTCATGGCTTAGAAGAAAGTTACAGTCCTCCAAAGGCATTTAGATTTACTTTTCCTCAGTCTGTTAGAATCCTACATTGTGTTTTAAGACTTAGGAACCTTGACCTCTTTGGTCTTGAACTGACTGCAGGATGCAGCCCTGCACTTGCTGGTTACCTTTAGCTTCATGCTTAGCATTTTTAGTTTTTCACAAGCTGTTAAGTCAATAAATGGATATGAACCACCTAAGATTTCGGAGAGAGTGAAAAATATTATACTTCGCAGAAATCAAAGTATTATCCTCCACTGTATGAAGTGGGGGATAACAGGTTTTCTGCTACACTGCTGTAATTCCAGGGAGATTATACTGAATTCAGTAGAGCCACAAGCAATTTACCCTGGTAACAATGACAACAAATTTTATACTAGTAGCTACAATAGTGGAAAAGATTATTTTTTTTGCCTACAGTTTGAAAGCAAGTAATTTATAATATTTGTTGGCTAGTTTATCCCTGTGGAATAATATGAAATTGCATTTGTGAAATGGGAGCTTCCAGCAAACAATGCATGATCTTACAAAAGAGGGTAAAAAAAAAAATAGCACTGAGATTGCCACACTCCCAAACGTGTATGGGAGAAATATGCCCAGTGGAAAACTGATCAGAAAGTATTTCTTTTAATGGGGTTTATTAGTCAAAGCCATTGTATTTTTATGCTGATTTTTTTTATTTTTTTTTTTTTTTTTTTTATCACTCAAGAGTAACTGGAAAACTAACAAATTATAAATTGAAAAGGACAGCAAAACATGAAAAAAAAAATTAATCCAAATGGATAACAAATATGAGCAGCTTGATTTTCTCAGTTCCTCTTTAGATGTTACAATCCAAGAAATAAGTGGTATTTTACTCTAAAATCTCAGCCAAGAGGGAAAGTCCTTGAGCTAGCCAATATGAGCAATAGTACCTCCTCTCATCCTGATTTTCCACTCTTCTTTAATTTTTGTTGCTTCTATTTCAGATACTGTACTTGCTTACCTAATTTTGCCTGTGTGAAAATGATTAAATAATCTGTTTACTTCAGGCTGATGTACTGTCCACTTTCTCCTGAAATATTGTCCAATGATTTCATAAGGAATTATTCCAATCCAGAGATGTTACCATCCTCTCAATCCCAGCTGTGTTGTGCTGGCTCCTGCTAAATGCTGTAGCCCAACTGTGTTTTCCAATGACAGGAATCAATCAATCAATGAGTTGTGATATTTGCTGTTGTTTTCAAACTGACAGTGAATCCATTTACTTCTCAGCCCCAAATCCTTCACTCTAAAACTATGGATATTTCATAACATCGATGGTGTCAGACAATTGCCTTTTCCTTCTGAACATCACCTGCAGATTTCTCTGTTATATTCTGTGTATTTAAGAATTCTAGTTTTAAGTGCTCTTTCCAAAACTCTATTGCAATATTTCCATTAAGAGGTCTGAGCTGAAAATACGACTGGAGAATTCTAGTTAAAAGACAAAGTCATTATCAGCCTAAATGAGCCACTACAATGCTTGTACCTTCATTACATGCTTTTCCCTCTAATGATTGTTATATTATCTATTTTTAAAGACTCAGTTACTTGCTTCAGTGCTAACAATCATAACAATCAAGGACTTGGTAAGTCCTTCCAAACAGAAAAATTTATAATATTT